>JAODAL010010828.1:0-103080 GCA_025379985.1 Phyllomedusa bahiana
TAGGGAGGGACTATCGCTATTGAAAGTAAAAATAACCCCAAAAAAATTTTTTAAAAATACTAAATAGTAAAAAGATTAAAACAGAAAATGTTGGCCCCCTTTTAAAAAAATGAGGGAGAGACAGAAAGGGCGAATTTTTGGAAAAAAGCAAACCTATAAAAACTTTTTTTCCAAATGGTTTTTTCGAAGGATGAGCTTCCTGTTTTTAACAAAAGGGGTTTAGGTAAACCCAATTTAAAAATATTTGTCTAAAAGAGGGGAAAAAAGTGCACCCGTCCCTTTAAAAAGAATTTAAAAATAAAAACCCCGGTCCAAATGGCTACCCCCACGTGTTTCCCAAGGGAAATTAAGTGATGGCCTTAAAATAGGGCCCCCATTTTTTAAAAATTTATGGATGTCAAATAACGGGGAAAGTCCCAAAGGATTGGCCCATAGCAAATGTGGTGCCAAATATTCAAAAAGGGGGCAAAAAGTTAAACCCGGAAAAAATATATCCTGGGGTTATCTCACTGAAAATAAATGTTAAAAGCCGTTCCCGCTTTTGGGGTTTTTGAAGGGATCGGGCCTGTCAGACTTAATTTTCATCAGCTCTATGAAAGGGAAATCCCGTGCTAGACTGGAACGGGGTGGGCATGGGATGTCATATAAACTAATTTTTTCTAAAGCATTTTATACGGGGCCCAAAATAAAAGGTTTTGGGAAATAAAATGAGAATGCTTGGGGCTGGGGGAAAATGTGTGGGAATTTGGGGAAGCAACTGGCCAATGATAGGGAAAAAAAGGGGAGTAATTAAGGGGACATAGACTGGATTGCTGTTACTGAGGGGAACCCCAAAGGGGTCAGTATTGGGCCCTATCCTCTTTTAACATTTTCAATTAAATTTTCTTACACAGGGATTACCCCAGTAGGGAAAATCGATCTTTGGAAAACGATACTAACTTGTAAAATAATCAAACAATAGAGGATAATGTGGGTTTTTGCAAAGGGTCTTTGGGTTAAATTGGAGGCCTGGGCAGGGAAATTGGGTGATAGGTTTAACACAGATAAATGCAAGGTTATCACATGGGGGGGGGAAAAAACCATTCATGACTACATGTTAAATGGAAAAAAGGGAGGGGAAAAGTTACTGGGAGAAGGGTTGGGAAACCTGGTTTGGGCAGGAAACTAAATTTTGGCAGCCCCCCAAAAATCAGACAGCAGCTTTCCAAGGCAAATTGGGTTATGGGGGCAATTAAAAGGGCCCTAGAGGCACATGATTTTTAACATTATTTCCCCATTAAAAGTCACTGGTTAGACCCACACATGGGGGAAAATGGGGTAGAGTTTTGGGCACCGTGCCCAGGAAAGACTTTTTTAGGCTTTTAAAAGGTACAAAGGCAGGGGAAAAAAAATAAAAGGGTGAGTGGGCAAAAATACCCCGAAAGATTAGCAAGATTGGGGTTTTTTTAGTTTTTGAAAAAAGACGGTTCGGGGGGACAAAAAAGAATTTTGTTTAAAATACATCAAAAGGCAATATAGAGATCTATCCCAACCAAGAATTTATTTATACCCAGGGCGTATCAGAACAAGGGGGGATCCTCTTTCGTCTTGAGGAAAATAAAATTTTTTACTTAAAAAAAGAAAGGGATTTTTTACTGTAAGAGCAGTGGACTGAGGGAATTCCCCTGCCGAGGAAAATTTTCATGGTGGGAATTTTATGACAGAGTTCAAAAAGGGTTTGGAAAAAATTTCCCGGAGCGTAAAAATATAAAAGGTTATAAATGTCAAGGGTTCTGGAGGGGGGTCATTGATCCAGGTATTTTTCTGATTGCCAGATTGGAGTCGGGAAGGAATTTTTCCCTAAAATGAGGACAATTGGCTTCTACCTCAATGGGGTTTTTTGCCTTCCTCTGGATCAACACCTTAGGACAACAGGCTGGACTTGATGGACATCTCGTCTTTTTCGGCCTTACAAACTATGAAACTATGAAACTATGACTCCTCCAGCTGTGCTGAAGGTCCGCTCAGATATGATGGTGGCTGCTGGGCAGGACAACACCTCTATGGCGTGGCCAGCGAGCTCGGGCCATTCATCAATTTTGGATACCCAGAAGTCGATTGGGTCCGTAACACATCAAAAAACATTGGTGTTGAGACGGATAGTCGTGCACCATGATCTTAAGTCGGTCTCTATGTGTTGTATGTGTGCCCTGCATTACATGCATTGGTGAGGTGGTAAAAAAGATTGCCAGAGGTCACCCATTAGGCTTCTGCCACAATGCCTGCTGCTGCTGCCACTGCGGCTGCTTGGCACTCTACTGCTATCACATTGATGACGTTGTTCCACCGTGACATTTGAAGAACGTGAAGCAGACTCAACAGATGTCTCAAATTGATCAATCAGCACGGTCTCCAATTCCTGCATTTTACTCTCTATTTCAGTGGGGGGAAGGAAAGTGCTAAGTTTTGCTTTGTACCGGGGATCGAGGAGGGTGGCCACCCAGTAACTGTTGTTCATTTTGATGGCCTTTATACGAGGATCATGTTGGAGGAAATGGAGCATCCAAGCACTCATGTGAGAGATGGAGCCTTGATTTCTCAAGCCTCTGTTTCGAGGGGCACTAGCAAACTGATCTTCCTCATCTTCCTCCTCCGCCTCAAATTCGTGCCAACCTCTCTCCAAGGCAGAGACCTCAGTAACATCGGTGTCCAGGAATACCTCCTCCTCCTCCGCTTCCTCCGGCACAGCTTCAACACAGCCCTGACTTGCCTCAGATGATGTACCCTGAGAGCTGAGGCGTCGCCTTGTACTAGCCCTGGACCCCGAACCACTGCCTAATGAAGGCCGATAAAATTGTGAAACTGTCGGGCCTTGTGGATTCGACGGAAAGAAAGCTACGTGTCCGCATCTGTGTCCATCTCCTCCTCCGTCGCTGGTGGGACGTGATGTTTCAGGGTGTCCAACGATCGTTCCAGAACTAAGATCACCACAATGGTCATGCTGACAAGGGCATTGTCCGAACTGACCATTTTGGTGGTTTCTTCAAAACTGGCAAGGATGGTGCAGAGCTCTTTCACCTGCCTCCACTCTCGGTGGCTCAACACCCCGAGGACCGCACCGCTGCTTGTGAGGCCATGTGTCACTTCGTACTGCGTAATGGCATTGCGCTGCTGCCACAATCACTGGAGCATGTGGAGGGTGGAATTCCAGCATGTTGCCACGTCAACTATGAGACGGTTGAAAAAGGGGGGAGGGCCGAGCTGACGCTGCAACGCAGCCAGGCAGGACGAAACAGGGTGCGAACGGCGGAAGTGCAAACTCAGACCTCGAGCCTTCCTCAGCAGGGAGTCCAGACCCGGGTAGCGCTTTAGAAATTTCTGGACGACAAGGTTCATGACATGTGCCAGGCAAGGGATGTGCTCCAGCCTACCGATTTTAAGGGTGGCCAGCAGATTTCGACCATTATTGCACACCTCCTTGCCTGGCACAAGGTTCTTGTCACCCAGCCAGCGCTCGGTCTCATTGCAGAGAGCCGTCCTCAGCTCCTGTCCTGTGTGTGGACGGTCTCCAAGACAGATTAATTTCAGCACAGCCTGGTTTCTCTGGACACGTGATGCCACCAGAGGACCTTGGGGGAAAGAGCCCTGCACCATCAGTGTGGTTTTGAAGAGCGTGCGCCGAGCCTGAGAGCCACCGTCACCACCAGAGACATCCACCCAGCTCACCAGTGAGCTGTCACAGAGATAAAAGGGGCCCTTGGCCATGCTTACTAGTCCATGTGTGGGTTTGGTCAGATTGGACTTTTCCAGACAAAGATGCAGACAACCGCCTTGAATTTTAGATGAACGTGGCTGGCCAGGGCAGGGACGGCTTTTCTGGAAAAGAAAATGCCTACTCGGCATCTGGTATTGGGGCAGGCAAGGGCCATGACGTGGCGGATCCCATCTGTGTCCACAGAGGGAAAAGGGCAACATTTCCAAGGCCAAATCCCTGGCAATGCCGACTTCAGGCTTTTGGCTTTGGGATGGTTTGGGTTAAAAGTTTTTCTTCTGCTCCCAAACCTGGAAAACAGAAGGCTGGCTGCTAGACTGGGCCGCTGTACATGGGTTGTAGATCGTCAACTGTTGAAAGGGTGATGGGTAGGATGGTCTCTTTGGGGGTGCTGGTGGTACTAGGGCGACGGTGGAGGCTGAACCCTGAGGCTAAATCCCTGTTCATGACTCTGAAAATTCATGGGCAGCTGAGGAACGCTTGGTGGTGGCGGAGGAGAGGAGGTGGAGACAGAGGGTGTGACAGTGGTTGGAACCCCAGCATCGGTGTGCCTTTTTTGGCCAAGTGTTGCCTCCATTTCAACTCATATTTTTCCCGCTGCATGTGACTAGAAATGTTGGTGGTGGTTAAACACCTAAGATTCTTGCCTCTACTGATGCGTTTACGGCAAAGGTGGCATATGACATCACTGGGTGAATGAGAGGTTTGCTTGAAAACGGCCCAGGCTTGAGAGGTCCTGGACCTTTTCAACAGCGATAAGCGAGGAGCGGGGTTTCCGCTGATCATGGCTGGCGGAATCATCCCAGCGGACTTCTGCAACCGCCCTCTCCCTTTTTTAGGCGGGACCCTCCTCGTCCAGTTGAATGAAAACACTTCGCAAGCAAATTCTGCTGAAAAGACCACGTTGGATCTGCAATGTCGTCATCATCATTATCAACACAGGTGACTTGGTCGTCCTGACTTTCTGCATCCAGGAGCTGCGGGCTACAAGCAAGAGGCATTGCAAGGCGTTGCCGACCGCCCGGGATTTTTGCCGATTGACCGGCTTCCTTCTCCTCCTCTGATGGCATCAGTAACTGGGCGTCAGAGCAGACAAAATCATCCTCTTTGGCCTCTTGATCTTTTAACATGCCTTCTGATCCCAACTACATTTTGTCATCAAAGAGGTCTTCAGAAAATGGATTATCCACAGTGGTGGGTACACGAGTTGGGCATTTGGGCTGCCTTCGCCTTTATGTTGGACGGATGCTGACGATGCTGAGATGACATTTTTTGGCCGGGACTGGGAGGACGAGGAGGTAAGACTGCTGGATGCAGGTTGCATTAACCACTGCAGAACAGATTGGCGACGCTTTTCGTTACTGAGATTCACAGGGCCCTGACCCAGCAATGACAGGCCTGACGGTCCTGCAACTGACGATCTGCTGGCTTGCGTGTTGTCGCCAGCAATGGAAGGAGCACCTTCTCTCGTACCTCTACCTCCATGGTTCGCTTACCACCTGCATTTTGCTACATGTTCAGAAAGATTAAAATTTAAGAAAGTATGGAAGAGTTTTTGACAGTCTCTTATTAAAAGACGGCAAATCACAGCTATTCTTAAATCCCTCTAATTTCCTACAGCCAACTAAGATTAGAAACTGCAATGTTTCTATCGAATACCTTTGAAATGCGGTCTGTGGAAGAACCGTAAGACAAAAACAACAGTGTTCTTCCTTCAGTCCCAGGGATTTAAAAACTGCCCATTTGGACTAGGAATGAATGATAGTTTTCAACAAACTATCATACAAGTGTGCTATCTGCGCCAAACTGAGATTCAACGAGCGCAATTAAACTATTCAGAAGTTACACGGATGAGAAATTGCGTTTTTTGCAGCAATGACAAATGAGAACAGTTTCTAGAAAATGTTTCTATCATAATTGTCGTACAATGTGGCTATTTGAAAAAAAATAGGGCCGCACCACGTGCAATACAGCTTTTTAAAAGTTATACAGATAACAAACGGTGGTTTTGCACCAATGAAATACACCAACAGTAACTACAACATTTCTGTTTTCAAATTTAAGTACAAGGTGGCTCTATGAACAAAACTGGGCCGCAACAAAGTAAAAAAAAACACCTATTTGAAATGTATACGGATAATAAAAGGTGTTTTTTGCACCTATGAAATACCTGAGGTGACTAGAAAAGTTCTGTATCCTATTGTAAGTACAAAGTGGGTCTTTGAACAAAACTGAGCTGCACAAAGTGAAAAACACGTAAATAAAATTGTGTACTGATAATAACAGGTGGTTTTTGCACCTATGAAATACAACAGCAATTACTAGCAAATTTCTGTATGGTAATATAAGTACAAGATGGGTCTTTCAAGCAAAATGGCCTGTGCCAAAGGGAAAAAAAAACCTAATTAAATTGTGTACGGATAATAAAAGTGGTTTTTTTGCAAACCCATGAAAACACCTGCGGTGACTAGAAAAGTTCTGTAAACCTATTGTAAGTACAAAGTGGGTCTTGAACAAAACTGGGCTGCGCCAAAGTGAAAAACAAGTAAATAAAGTCTGTACTGATCAAAATCGCAAGTTTTTGCACCTATGAAATACAAAAGCAATTACTAGCAAATTTCTGTATGGTAATAGAAGTACAGGCTGCAGAAAATACAAGTTACTATTTCACCAAAAACTGGTAATAAAAAGCCATTTCAATGCAGATTCAAAGCAGTCTGGACTACACAATACACACTCTCCTTTCAAAAGCCTGCCTGCCTGTTTGCCTGTGTTTACCCGCACCCTCCCCCTCCCCATGGCTGTACAGTGTTAGATGCTTCTTTCAAAGTCTCAGCCTAATTAACTAAAAACTGAAATTCTCTAATCTACCTATGTTCTAATGTTCACAGCTAAAAAGCATAGTTGTCTGTCTGTGAACAAAGAGAACTGTGTTCGCTGAGCTGTGTTTGAGGATGAAAGCTGACATATGTCCTGGGTCTTATGAGACAACAGAAAACACACTGATCATGAACAGGAAGGGCTGTTTTATGTAAAAACGAGGTCATGTGATTTTTCCAGCCAATCACAACTATACACATCCCAGTCATGACGTTGCACACCCAGCTCACCCTGCTCTATTCTGTAAGCTGATTTGCTGGCCACCAAAATGACAGGAAGCGCCGAAAATGGTGCAATATTAATAGATTATGCGCAGATTCTCACCTAAATTATCGCGTGATCGAAAAATTCCAATCAACATAAAAACCGTGCCGATTTCAACTTTGTCGATTATAGTCGCTCAACACTAGTACTCACTGCACCCAAGAAATTAATTATATTAGACATGGAAGTCACAGAAATTACATTACTAACTGCACCTTGGAAATGAATTGCATATTGTACTCATATTGTACAGCAAAATAATATAATTCACTGTGCCCCAAAAATGTATTATATTACGCACTGAACCCTAGAAATGAATTAAATTACTTACTGTACCCCAGAAATTACATTACACCCCGTATCCCAGAGATTACATTACACACCATACCCCAGAGGTTACATTACTCACTGTACCCTAGAGATTAAATTACACACTGTACCCTAAATATTACTGTATTATTCACCATACTCCAGAGATTACATTACATGCTGTACAACAGAGATTATATTACACCATAACCCAGATATTACATTACACACCACACCCCAGATATTACATTACACCATAACCCAGAGATTACATTACACACTGTACAACAGAGATTATATTACATCGTACCCCAGAGATTATTACATTACACACTGTACTCCAGAGACTAACTACATTAGACAAGGTGTCCCAGAAATTGTGTGTGTGTATATATACATACATATATACTAAACACAGACACACTACACACTTGGTTGTGGGTTCACATGACAGTTTTTTTGGCACTAACATTGTCATTTGCTTGTTGGAAATTTGCCACTTACAAACGCAGAATTCTGACGAGCAAATGACCCCAACTGCCCGAGGCATAAATTTCCGACTCCCATCCTTTAGTGCTGTTAGTGCGGAAAATTCCTTGAAGAATTCTTTGTAGGTGCTGACAGTAAGCACTGAAAATACTCAAGTAAAATCAGTGTCCTCTAAACAACGACACTGATTTTACATAGGGTATAATGTAAAGCAGTTTCCTGCCAGGTGGGACGCCTGTTCTGAGGCAGATCCAGCACTGAATCCGCCCTAAAATCAGCATTCATATCTTCTGCATGAATATACCTTTAATGGTCGGGCAATGACAAATGTACGCCGAAGCGCCGACCGCTGACAACCGGGTGTGGATCCACTATGATCACCGCAGGCGAGGTGGTAGGTGGAGGACCACGCCAGGGAGCGGAGTCTAAGAGGCCCCTGGTCTTCACCAGAGCCCGCCAAAAAGCGGGATGGACTTTGCTGCGGGGACCCCCAGGTCGCTACCTCTGACGTGGCTACCTGCGGTGACAGCCGAGGTGCAGGACAGAAATACAGGCGGTGGTATACAGGAACAACAGGAAACATGTGCAGCAGGATTACAGGAGGAATAAACGTACACAAAGCAGGAATCCAGCAGGATACAGAACAGGTGCAACATCAGGACATGGCAGGTACTGGACAAGGACGACACGACAGGATACAGGACAGGTGCAGAGACAGCCGACATGACTGACGGATGGTCAGGAGCTCAGGCGGGAAGCAGGAACTGGACCAGCAACTCAGGGGTTAAAATTCCCAACAGCAGTCCTGAGATGCTGGCAGGAGATCAAGATGGACTCAGCAACAATGGACTGACCCAGAGTAAAGGCCGGAACTTCCTCTTATAGCCAGAGGACAGAGGTGAAGAGGAAGGTGCACAGGACAGGAAACTAATAAATAGGCAGGTACAGGAAGGCACGACATGCCTGATGGTCCATGGCAGGGGACCGCAGCGTGAATCGTGACAGTACCCCCCCCCCCCCCCATCAAAGCCCCCTCCTCTCCCTCCAAATCACAAAAATAGCATTCCACATAGGTCAGGGGCCCGCAACTACTACGGGGGCAACCCCAAAACCAAGTACAGGTTGAGTATAGCCAATACAGGGAACACCTAGAAAAGGAGGTGCATGGGAGGAACAAACGAGGCACTGGCAAGAAAGGGAGGGGACTCAGGGCGGGAAAGAAACAAAAACGGGTACAGACGCTCTGGGCGGGACCATGAGCTAGGCAACAGACAGACGCTCTGGGCGGGACCATGAGCTAGGCAACAGATGGACGCTCTGGGCGGGACTATGAGCTAGGCAACAGACGGACGTTCTGGGTGGGACCAGGAGCTAGGCAACAGACCGCTCTGGGCGGGACCATGAGCTAGGCAACAGACGGACTCTCTTGGCTAGACCATGAGCTAGGTAACAGACGGACGCTCTGGGCTAGACCATGAGCTAGGCAACAGACGGACGCTCTGGACTGGAACATGAGCTAGGCCAAACGGACGCTCTGGTTTGGCCCATGAGCTAGGCCAAACGGACGCTGTGGGATGGACCATGAGCTAGGCCAAACGGATGCTCTGGGCTGGACCATGAGCTAGGCCAAACGGACGCCTTGGGCTGAACCATGAGCTAGGCCAAACGGACGCTCTGGGCTGGACATGAGTAGGCCAAACGGACGCTCTGGGCTGGATCATGAGCTAGGCCAAACGGACGCTCTGGGCGGACCATGAGCTAGGCCAAACAGACGCTCTGGGTGGACCATGAGCCAGGCAACTGGTGCAGACGCTCTGGGCGAACTATGAGCCAGGCAACGGGTGCAGACGCTCTGGGCGAACCATGAGCCAGGCAACGGGTGCAGACGCTCTGGGCGAACCATGAGCCAGGCAACGGGTGCAGACGCTCTGGGTGAACCATGAGCCAGGCAACTGGTGCAGACGCTTTGAGCGAACTATGAGCCAGCGGACAGGGATACTGACACTCTGGGCGAACCATGAGGCAGCGGACAGGGATACTGTCTCTCGGGGCGAACCGTGAGCCAGCGGACAGGGATACTGACACTCTGGGCGAACCATGAGCCAGCGGACAGGGATACTGACACTCTGGGCGAACCATGAGTCAGCGGACAGGGATACAGACACTCTGGGCGAACCATGAGCCAGCGGACAAGGATACAGACACTCTGGGCGAACCATGAGCCTGCGGACAGACAGACACTCTAAACGAGGGCAGGGTCACCCCAGCGAAATCCATGGTCAGTCCATTCTGTAACGGTCAGGCGATGACGAACATACGCCGAAGCGCAACTGCTGACATCCGGGTGTGGATCCACTGTGATCACCGCAGGCGAGATGGTAGGTGGAGGAACACGCCAGGGAGCGGAGTCTAAGGGGCCCCTGGTCTTCACCAGAGCCCGCCGCAAAGCGGGATGGACATTGCTGCGGGGACCCCCAGATCGCTTCCCCTGACGTGGCTACCTGCGGTGACAGCCGAGGTGCAGGACAGGAATACAGGCGATGGTATACAAAAACAACAGGAAACATGTGCAGCAGGATAAAGGAGGAATAAATGTACACATAGCAGGAATCCAGCAGGAATCCAGCAGGATACAGAGCAGGTGCAACATCAGGACATGGCAGGTACTGGACAAGGATGACACGACAGGATACAGAACAGGTGCAGAGACAGCAGACATGAATGACGGATGGTCAGGAGCTCAGGTGGGAAACAGGAACTGGACCAGCAACTCAGGGGTTAAAATCCCCAACAGCAGTCCTGAGATGCTGGCAGGAGCTCAAGATGGACTGACCCAGAGTAAAGGCAGGAACTTCATCTTATAGCCAGAGGACAGAGGTGAAGAGGAAGATGCACAGGACAGGAAACTAATAAATAGGCAGGTACAGGAAGGCACGACACGCCTGACGGCCCATGGCAGGGGACCGCGGCGTGAACAGTGACAGTACCCCCACCCCTCAAAGCCCCCTCTTCCCCCTCCAAATCACAAAAATAGCATTCCACATAGGTCAGGGGCCCGCAACTACTACGGGGGCAACCCCAAAACCAAGTACAGGTTGAGTATAGCCAGTACAGGGAACACCTAGAAAAGGAGGTGCATGAGAGGAACAAACGGGGCACTGGCAAGAAAGGGAGGGGACTCAGGGCGGGAAAGAAACAAAAACGGGTACAGACGCTCTGGGCGGGACCATGAGCTAGGCAACAGACGGACGCTCTGGGCGGGACTATGAGCTAGGCAACAGACGGACGTTCTGGGCGGGACCAGGAGCTAGGCAACAGTCGGATGCTCTGGGCGGGACCATGAGCTAGGCAACAGACGGACGCTCTGGGCTAGACCATGAGCTAGGTAACAGACGGACGCTCTGGGCTAGACCATGAGCTAGGCAACAGACGGACGCTCTGGACTGGACCATGAGCTAGGCCAAACGGACGCTCTGGGCTAGACCATGAGCTAGGTAACAGACGGACGCTCTGGGCTAGACCATGAGCTAGGCAACAGACGGACGCTCTGGACTGGACCATGAGCTAGGCCAAACGGACGCTCTGGGCTGGACCATGAGCTAAGCCAAACGGACGCTTTGGGCTGGACCATGAGCTAGGCCAAACGGACGCTCTGGGCGGACCATGAGCTAGGTCAAACAGATGCTCTGGGTGGACCATGAGCCAGGCAACTGGGCGAACCATGAGCCTGCGGACAGACAGACACTCTAGACGAGGGCAGGGTCAACCCGGTGGAATCCATGGTCAGTCCATTCTGTACCGGTCAGGCGATGACAAGCGTACGCCGAAGCGCCGACCGCTGACATCCGGGTGTGGATCCACTGTGATCACCGCAGGCGAGGTGGTAGGTGGAGGAACACGCCAGGGAGCGGAGTCTAAGGGGCCCCTGGTCTTCACCAGAGCCCGCCGCAAAGCGGGATGGACTTTGCTGCGGGGACCCCCACGTTGCTACCCCTGACGTGGCTACCTGCGGTGACAGCCGAGGTGCAGGACAGGAATACAGGCGATGGTATACAAAAACAATAGGAAACATGTGCAGCAGGATAAAGGAGGAATAAATGTACACATAGCAGGAATCCAGCAGGAATCCAGCAGGATACAGAACAGGTGCAACATCAGGACATGGCAGGTACTGGACAAGGACGACACGACAGGATACAGGACAGGTGCAGAGACAGCAGAAATGACTGACGGATGGTCAGGAGCTCAGTGGGAAACAGGAACTGGACCAGCAACTCAGGGGTTAAAATCCCCAACAGCAGTCCTGAGATGCTGGCAGGAGCTCAAGATGGACTCAGCATGAGGCTCAAACTGCAACAATGTACTGACCCAGATAAAGGCAGGAACTTCCTCTTATAGCCAGAGGTCAGAGGTGAAGAGGAAGGTGCACAGGACAGGAAACTAATAAATAGGCAGGTACAGGAGGGCACGACACGCCTGACGGTCCATGGCAGGGGACCGCGGCGTGAACTGTGACAGTACCCTTGAGGTATGTTCACACAGCGTATAGCGGGGCGTACTGTGTACTCTGCTATATGTAGAGTGTTTTAGAGTACACACTGGACAGTCCACACTTCTAAAATGCTGCGGGGCTGGCCCCATTCACTTTCATTTTCCCCTGCGCATAAGTGTAGGAAAGACATCACATGGCTAGACACATGGCTGTACATACAGTATATACACATCTCACATATACAGTACATACCTTACTCACATGCTCACACAACGCCTGGCTCCCTTGTCCCCTCCTTACCTGTCTCTTGTAGTCTGGTTCAGTTGGCATTCAGCAAGAGCTTCTCTTCTTCTCTGTTGAGGGCTGAGCATAGGGGAAGTGATATACAATGGGAGGGAAAGATACAGCCTCAGATATAGAGTGTGCTGGACTGTGAGCAGAGTTCTGATTGGTGAAGCAGCCCCTGCTGACTCCTGCTCTACCAATCAGCTCTCACTCTGCACTGACACTTCAGGCTGCTACCTACTCTGTCCCCCCAAGATGCACAGAAATATAGAAGGCAAAGGGTTAACTTCTTCCTCCTCTGTGCTCTGCTCTCCACACTTACCGTATTTTCATGCTTTCATATGGATTATTTTTTTATTGAAGTGGCTAAAAAGTGGGTGGACCAGTCCCCTCTGTACCCCCCTAAAGTTACACCTATGGCGATACCAATTTCTATATTTTTTAATGTTTTACTGCTTTTACATAATAAAAATACTTTTATCCAAAAAGGAAAAAACATTTTTGTATAGCCATAACTTTTTTTTTTCTGTCTACGCAGCTGTGTATGGGTTTGTTTTTTGTGGAATGAGTTGACGTTTGCATTAATATCATTTTTTCTGAGGACAGGTCTTTTTGGTCCCTTTTAAATTACTGCAATTCTAGTAGTGTATTTTTATTTTTGACAGCGCTCACAGTGAAGTATACACAAAAAGTTAGTTTTATTCTGTGAGTTGATACAATTATGGCAATACCTGGATTTAATAGTTTTTTTGATGCAAAATTTTTTTTTAATGCAATTTTTTTATTGTGCCGAGAAGGGGGTGGGGACCATGCAAACATGGCCCCCACAATGTCCTGTCCTGGAACCCACATGATGTAGTGGACATACCCATATGTCCATTTGTGTGAACACATTCCCACACAAGACAAATCACAATTAACCCCTTCCCGACATGTCGGGAAGGGGGTTAAAACTGTTTAATAGTAAAACTGTCCCTGTATTGCAAGGATCCTCAATACAACCTTTTGATGCTTCATATCACTTCAGTATGTCATAGTTATTGCATAAATTTAAACTAAAAAAAAGGAAGACAGCACCTATAGATTCTATTGATATATCAACAGTCAAACGTTAAAACTTGGTGGAGTCTGCTCTAGACACGCCATATTTGAACATGTCAAAAATATGGTATGCAGTGCTAACCCCATGCCAGATTTATTAACCCACCTACGACACTTTCATACATTCGGGCGCATACACGATGGCTAAACACCCAATCCTCTCTTGTTCTCCTTGACACAATTGCAGTGAATAGGGGGTCTTCTTGTACTGGAGTAGGTGGTGTTCCTCCAGTTTTCCCTCAGGACACACTCTGTAAAAACACCTACCTGTCCAGATGGTGGTTGAGGTGTCCTTGATGTTGTCAGCAGAATAATAGACAGGGGGCAAGGTGGTGTAATGGAGTTCTTTACTCCAGGCTAAATGTTACATCCAAAGACAAGTCTTTCAGGAAAAAGCTTTATAGTCCATCTGTAAAGCCTGTAGCAGAGGTGGCAGGTCTTTTAGCTTTCTAGGTTTGTTCTTCCTTAACATTGGGGCTCAGAGGACTAGTAGCTGTCTTTGATCTGAAAATAAGACTGGGTTACAAACACTTAGTTGATCAATTTCCTTAAACAACTAGCTCCAGACTCACCTCACTGAATCACCCACTAACAACTACTAACAACTAACTCACTAACTGAACTCCTCCCACCTGGTTACCTTTATTTATAACCTCTGGCCACACCCTAGTTGCCTAGGTAACCACCACTCTGCTTCAGGCTTACTCGGCATATTAATGCTTTAGGTCATGGATCAGCATAAAAACTTAGCATTATACTGACACAACAGTTATATTGCACATAATAAACAATGGCTTCCATAGTAGATATTATCATGAGGCCCAAACAAAATTTGGAGTGTACACTCCTGTACACTACAGTAGCCCTGTTCTATAGGTGGATGAACAGTCATACGCCAAAACTTGGTGGAGTCTGCTCTAGACACGACACTTTTGAACATGTCAAAGATATGCTATGCTATGCAGGACTTACTACGAGACAGATTTATTAACCCACCTACAACACTTTCATACATTCGGGCACATACTACACTAAGAAAAAGTGATTTAGAACTGGCGAGTCGACGTCAAGTTCATACATGTTGCCCAAGCTTACCAGACCTGTAGGATGTTAGTGCAGCAGCAGAAAGATGAACATAAGAAAGAGCTAGGGAGTGTGAAGTGCAAGGAAGAGGAGAGGTGTTAATGTAAACGGAGAGACTGGCAGCAACAAGGAACTCCAAAGCTTAGATCAGGAGCAGCAGAGACAGAGCAGCTCTGTAACCATGGGCTCTCCTCACTGAAGGAAATTTGGCCATGTTGAGAAGGGGCTTGGTGATGAATTCCTCCTCGCCCTGCCAAGTTTCAGCAGCCACTACTAGTACACATAGACTACTTTCCTGCTTTTATGACTTGAGTGGCAGCTGTATATATTCACATGCTCCGAGTTTCCACACATAAAGTAGTATACATTTTTCCAGGTCTTTGCTGTCAAAAATTTCATTATTCAAACTATTAAAAGTGTACTACATTTACTCATTTGGCACATCTTTCTGCAGGACCCCTTGCATAAAGACTTGCCTTAAAGGGGTATTTTCAACACATTAATTAGCTTTAAACATGCAAGCAAAGGTAAATAAAAAATATTACCTAATACATTACTGTTCTGTTTTTGCTTCATTTCAGAGTTAGAGAAGTTCTTATCTACTGATTGTTTACGGAAGGTTTCTTAGGCTACCAACCACCTCTACATCATCCAAGATAATTATTGCGCACCATCTTCTTATAAATCAGTCTTCACTTTATTGTAACCATATTAAAATTGGTACAGAAACAATGACACAAAGAACGCCGACATGTTTCAGACCCACAGGTCCTTGGCCACATCTTGTTGTCATTGTTTATATTCCGATTTCAATATGGATACAATAAAGTGAATATTGATTTTTAAGAAGATGCATAAATAATTATCTTGGATATTTGGAGGTTTTTTCAAAGCTTCTCTATTCCCTGCACATTTACATATATCGCTGAAGCCTGGAATTGTTACTAAAGATTACAAAGAGTGAGCATTTTTTGGAACCTTTTGTAACTTTGCCAACCACCTCTCCCAGTTCTAGCAGCCCTTTAAAGGATGGTAATGTCTCTCCTGCTGTGTCTTATCAGCAACACAGGAGCTTGTTTATCTTTCTCACTTGCAAACTTGAACGCCTTACAGTTTTGTAGCATTGTGCCCTGCTGTTAAAAACCCTCCAGCACTAATGTCCCTCTAACAGGCTAAGGTGTCCTCCTGGATTTCTTTCTGAGCACCATACTTATGAAGTAATACTGAGTTCTTTAAGGAATTATTCAAAGTTTGCAAAATAATATCAAAACAAAATCTTTTCTGTAGGTGTTGAGCTCGGACCTTCACCTGGGATCCTACCTGGTTAAGCGGACCATTATTAAAAGTAGTTGTATACCCCTGCTTTAAAGGTTATTTCCATCAAATAAAGTGATGTTATAGTGCTAGGATGTGTCAATACTTCACGATAAGTGAATGTCCAACCCCTGGAATCCCACCTGTTTTCCGAGTATAAGGGGCTATATAGCCTTTGTTTACTGATATGTTCTCTTAAAAGCTTTTTTTGCACAGCCATGACAAGGCCACTGACTATGTAGGTAACTACAGCAGGGCCCCATTTGGTCCCCCATTGGTGCCACTATGCAGTAAAAATAGTGAAGAGACTGCAGCGTTACAGCATGCTGCGGCCCCTTTAATTCTCATGTTTGGTGGAGGTCCCAGAAGACAGATCCTAGCTAATCATTAAGAGATGGGATAAAAATCACACAAATTATTTGAAATAAAAAAAACAAGCAGGTCCATTTTTCCATCATTCTATAGTGTCGGTCACATGTTATCCACCTTTATAGTATACTGGTAAATAAGTAGACTTGAATTAATTGAATAAGATCACAAAGCCTAAATATATTCAGGCCATGCTGAGGAAACTGCATAAATGATAGAAAATATTTATTAGGAAGTCTGAAATTACAATGTGAAACTAAGATTAGAGAGTTTGTGTAATGATTTTATATGTTCTGTTGCCCTGCAATAGTTAATAATTTGCGGCCTTGAGAGGTATTTTACATAGCCTGCGGTTACTGTGCAGATCTGTCAGCATATACTGATCTATGACAGTTTACTGTCTGGAGTCTTTTTTAGTTCTTTTTTTTTCTGCAAATTTGAGTTTAATGTTTTATTTATTTGACAGTTTATCTCATATCTTTTGTTCATGCCATTAATTTGCATTGACAAAATTGACTACACAAACGCTGTTTGACAGTTTTAAAATGTAATATGCATTATTTGCTTACCTTTGTAAGAAGGTGATCCTGGAACTTCAGACATACAGTTATTCCATACAAGGAGTATATTACCAGTTTACAATTGCATTGTGTGATTTTCAGGTCTTTGTTTTTACTCTGTTGCAAGTAAATACAGTCAGAAGCTGCTCCAAACAAGTCTTGTGAGAGATATCAGATAATCCCACACAATGCTGTGATCACACTAGAATTTTGGCTCATACGGACACATTCATTTGGCTTGCAGTGTATGCACTAACTCCATTCGTACAACTTCACTTGGCCTTTCCAACTCATATTTGAATACTGAATGTGTAAAATTTACAGTATAAATAAACAACATAAAACAGCCTGATATATGCTAGTAAATTAATAAACCTAGGCAGCATCATGTTTATGGGCTTTCTCAGAGGAAGAATGAAATATCCAAAAATATTTTTTGCTGTAACCATACAGTATGTCGGTATTGGCCAAATGTTTGCCTCAAAAATGTTCAGTAACCATACCTTGGACAACTCCACTGTTCATGTGACTTTCATAATGACACCCCCTCCCTGCTCCCTACTGAGTCATCAACATCATTCTGTGTGAGCAGTGGCTGAGTGAGGATGTCACAGCTCTCCAGACCTCCTGCAATGGTCAGTTCTCATGCCTGGAGAGCTGTCACCTACTCTCAGGCTGCATAAGCAATCCTTGTAACCAGGACACCTGCATTGGTATAAACAGTTATACATACAACGTGAAATGATGCAACAAATGTGAGAAATGCAAACTGCTCTACCTCCTGCCTGAAAGAAGAGGGGGAGCAGAGTGTATGAGGCGGTGTTATATGGGTGTTATATCTGACAGCTAAAGATTAATTGTCCATACCCTTCACATAGAGCTGTCACTGTGAGAAAAAGCTCAGGCAACCTTTTTTACACAGCACAGAGTGAAGTGAGAGGAAGACGGCAAAGGGAGTGTGTCCCACAAAGGGGGCATGTCCCGACAGCACTTAACTAAATATCAGCCAGCCAATCACAAAAAACAGAGGGTGTGGACCAACCTCAGGCTGCTGACAAGTTCTAGACACACACAGATTAGCTAATAGCTGCTATACTAAGTGATTTAGATAATACAAACCAAATGCAAAAGTGCTTATTTTTACTGTCCCCATCATTACAGATATGATCTTTTTAGCAAGAAAACCCCTTTAAGCCTACCAGGTGTTGGCTGCTAGTACTGATGTAGGTCGCGCAATGACATCACATCATTGCATTGTGTATGCCAGGCTTCACTTGATGTTGGCTCGCCGTTCGTCATGTCAGGGGAATGGGGAGAGAGGTGAGTTTATTATTCTTTCTTTTATATGAGTAAGAGCCACTACCAACATACAGCCTACCTAATTGGGAACCTTCCTAACTGGGGCCAACCAACACCTACCTACAGCCTACCTAACTGGGGCCCACCACCTACCTACAGCCTACCTAACTGGTGCCATAGCTACCTACAGTCTACCTAACTGGTGTCTACCCCTACCTAACTGAGGCCATATCTACCTACAACCTACCTAACTGGGGTCAACCACCTACAAATAGCCTACCTAACAGAAGCCAACCACATACCTACAGCCTATCTAACTGGGGTCCACCACCTACCTACAGTCTACTTAACTGGGACCAACCTCCTAACAAACTCCTACAGCTTACCTAATTGGGGCCTACCATCTACCTATATTGGGCCTACCTAGCTGCAGTCTACCTACAGCCTACTTAACTGGGGCCCACCACCTAGCTACAGCTTCCCTAATTGGGGCCTAACATCTACCTATATTGGGCCTACCTAGCTGCATTCTACTTAACTGAGGCCCACCACCTAGCTACAGCTTACCTAACTGTGGCACACCAATTAACTACAGCCTATCTAACTTAGGCCCATCACCCACTACAGTCTACATAACTGGAGCCCACCATTGCCTTCCTAACTGGGTCCTACTTATCTACTCGATGGCTATGTACCTACCCATCTGGGGCTCACCTACTCGGGGGCTATCTACCTTACTAGGGCCTACCTAGGGCTTACCAACAGGGGTCTACCTACCTTAATAGGGCCTACCTAGCTACTTGGAGCCTTGCCCATTTACTTACCTATCTGGGACCATGCCTACTTACTGATCTGGGGCCTTGCCTACCTTCCTACCTGGTAATATGCTCCTGCGGGGCACAGGGTATACCTGTAGCACGATCTCCAGGGCAGGGGCGTTGCTAGGGTCCCAAAACATCCGGGGCCCGGGCCCTCTGTGTTATGTTTTGCTCTGTAGGGCTGGGTTCACACGGCATTTTTCACGCCCCATTGTGAGCTGTGGCATGGATTTTTACAGAGAAACTTATAACCCTGTCACTAGTTGTATGCCTATTGAAAAAAGAATCTAAAAGAACGTATACTTATCATAAAATAGAAGGGGAAAATTCACATTCGCATTAGCTCACTGTGAATCTGCAGACAAGGTGCAGCCCATTACAGGTCACTACCATGGCCTGTAATTGGCTGCACAAGGACCTGCTGTGTCACTTGAATTAGTGGGTTCACAAGGTAAATATTTTATTTTTAAATCCTCCCTTTATGGACTGATAAACTACAAGTAGTTTTGAAACCCCCCTGTAGGGCCTGGTTCACATCTGTGTCAGGTTTTTTGCTGTGGATCCATCAGAGCTCTGCCATAGTGTTTGTTGTTGAGACAGAAAAAATCCACAGCAACTATTTCTTCCTTCTCAACTACAGACACCACAGCAGAAACCTGACAGACCCACTGTAATGAATAGGATCCATTGGGTGCCGTGGGTGTCCGCAGTGAATAGATGCCCCTGGCTTTCTGTTTTTCACATCAGGCCTAAAGTAGACATATATTTTATCACAAAAATTGTTCTGATCTGCAGAATATAGATAATATGTCATTTATATCACACAATGAACTCCAGAACAATTAAAACTCCTAAAAAATTGCACAGTTGTGTTTTTTCCTAACTCCAATTTACAAAGAATTTGTATTTTATGTACATACGGTGCATTCAGTGGTACCATCAAAAATACAACTCGTTCCAGAAAAAGGCTCTCACAAGGCAAAGTAAGAAAAGCTTTCTGACCTGGACAAAATAGCGCTACTGACCGCACTGTTGTGTCCAGCACAGAAAGCATTTACAAAACAGAACACACACAGTCCAAAAGTGACCATGTCTGTGCTGTTGTCCCCTATGGACACGTTGTGGGATCTGTTGGGATGTGGTTTTCCCATATTTTCACATATCCCAACACAGGTCCCAAAAGGGGCCACAGCACAGTGTGATCAAAACTAAAAGAATAAAGACCTGCCTGCTCTGTATATGGTGGAGGGGTCACCCTGCCCTGCAGGAAAACTCTGCACTTATATGGGGAATTTCACTATGGAGAGCACAGAGGGGACACCACAGCAGGAGGCAGAAAAACTGTGAGAAAGCAGGTACAATCCTCTGATGTCCAGCAGCCTGCAGGACTCTTATATCCTCTCTCACCTGAACCATTGCTTTATGTTGTCCACTGCACATGGGGATAATGCTGCTGGCCGGCAGTGATGTGAGGGCTTCTCGTGGCTCACCCCCTCTCTCCAGCCTCTCCTCTCCGGGGCTCTAGCATTGTACAGAGGGGAGGGGGGAAGGAGGAAGCCTGCACGGGACAAATAGTTTTGCTGCCTGCTCCCCGGCCCCTCACCCATCAATCACTCTCTGAGCACGGGCTTCACAGGGTAGCTGCCAGGCGGGCGGCCCCTGCTTTCAGTGACGTCTGATGACACTGCCCCTGCGCTGCTCCTGTTTAAAAAGCCCCGGGCAGCCGTTCGGCTGCAGGAGATTTACCAGCTGTCGCTGGGTCCAGGAAACTTCCCCTATTTGTGGGAGGCTCTCGGACCTTCCAGGACAGCTGGTAAGTAAGAGGTTCGGGGCACAGGCTGTTTCATTCGGGGCTTGTGCCCCGAATAAACCAGCCTAACAACACCCCTGCTCCAGGGGTTAAGTCCTCTTTTCCCTATCAGCCCTCTAGAAGACTATGCCTCTAAGCTTTGTCATGTACCCACTTTCCCACCCCTGGGGAGTTTGTACAGATGTGTAAATAAGTAAAGAAGTGTTGGAAAAGTGAGGATTCTAAGACATTTGTGTGTAAATTCTGCAGAGATGAGTGATGGCTGGGAGAAGTCGTCATGACGGTCTGGATTGGATTGAGAAGAAAAGGGAAAGAGAACAACTCATGAGAGAAGAGAACGAGTCATTAAAAAAGACATCTCTTTTGAATCCCTGGATGTCAGGGGTTATTTAACTTCTATGTTGGATCAGTGCTATAATCACCGTCACGTGATGGTGAACTGAGTTAGTGTCTGACCACTCTGTGGTCTCTCTATGGCGGGATTGTAGATTATATTGGTGTTTGTATAGTGGCACTTGTCCCTGATTGTAAAACTGAGTGAACCTCTCTCCCTGACACTGTGAGAGTATCATTTTTACTTTCTTGCTTGTGTTTATAGTGTTGTTTATTTTAGAAAGTGGCGAAGTGGGTGACCAAGAGAAAACTTGGAGGCCAATATTGTATGTGGGCTGGTGGTGGGAGAGGATATTGTATGTGGGCTGGTGGGGTGTGGAGGAGGATATGGATGGAGCCACTTAGTCATGTGTCTATTTATGACATGTTAGACTGAGACATGTATGTGACAGACAGATATGTAAGACTGATATTTTAGACAGACTGACATGTGCGACTGATTTGTGAGATAGACAGAAATGTGAGGCTGATGTATGAGACAGACAGCTGCATTACTCACTAGATATTGCGTACTGCACTATATTGTTTAGTTTTGTACACTGTATTATGTGGTAAAATGCATACATTTAAGTTCGAAAGGCCTAAAAATTAATGTTAAAAGTTAAAGTAAAATTTTCATGTACAGTTGCTTTAAGTTGAGCCCCAAAGAGCAACTCTCCTGTGGGCCCCAAACCCCCCAGTACCTCACTGATGGCTATACTCACAGCTCCATGACCGGCCAAAAATAGATTCCTAAGAGGAGGCAACAAAAGCCCCAGTGCTACATGGAGGACATAACTGCACATTATATAAGAACCAATTCACACCACCATGCAGAAAAGTCACAGTACCATACAGGCGAGATTGCTCAAATGCAAAACTACTGATAAACAACAACTCACGCCCACTATCGTTGATGGGGATGATTGCATTACACTTGCATATTGATAAGACTTATACAGAGTGTCAGTTACCTGGTTACGTGTGGTACACCATGCTGGCTTACAACCAATAAATGGCACCCACAGTATTTGATTGATCGGCTTTTCCAAATATGACGGGCAACTCGTTCAATCTAATAGTATGTGCATCATCAACTGGTTGTAAGCTAACATGTTGCACCACCAGTAACCTTTTTACTTATAGAGATCAGTAATCACAACAAAGATGATTTTAACAATCTTCGTAATAGTATTCTCCCTTCCAAAATTACTGCAGAGTGGAATCATATTATTATGACTACTTTCTAGTTTCAACATCATCGGCACATAACTCGTAAAGTCAGTCATGTGTTTCTGTGGTAAGACTAAATCTAGACATAGAAACTGCAGAGTACCACATGCCATTGATGTGAGAAGTGAGTGTTGGCCATGATGGTGCACAAGAGTGGACTCACACGCTAAAGTCAAACCCTTCAGTGAGCCCTATAGGACTCCAAAGCAGGACAAGGCATCCTCCCCAGATAAAATGCAAATCCCAGTCCTAACCTAACACACGCTGCCTGTCTCCTTCCCCGCTAGGTGAAATGGGAAATAAACACAATTCCAGTACACAACAGTGAATAAGACGTATAATTAGGAGTGTAATTGTACATAAAATATGTTGTATATGAAAAAATTCCTACATATAGATATAAAGACCATTTTCGATAGATGACTCCTCAAAATTATGTTATATAAGCAGCAAATATTATCACCATACTGTTACTGCACAAACCAGTATACCAAAATCAATACTATCAATGATATTGCTATACAAAGACCAAATAATACTGAAACATCTTGACCACATATCACCACCACATAGTGACTGAATAATACCGTCACCCTATGACCACATATAACCACCACCTAGTGAGTGAATAATACCATCACACCACGACCACATATCATCACCATATAGTGACTGAATAATACCACAACACCATGACCACATACCACCACTTAGCGACTGAATAATACCACCACATATCTCTACCACATAGTGACTGAATAATAGCGCAACATCATGACCTCATATCAACACCACCTAGTGACAGAAAAATACCACCACATCATGACCTCATTTCACCACCACATAGTTAAAGAATACAGATGTAACAAAGATTTACTTGCCAGACGATGCACCATGATATTGCGTCACAGAATGTTAACTCATACCTTTAAATGGCGTTTGTTAACAGAGCAGCACAGATAACACAGAAAATCAAGATATCATGGTCGAGCTTAACTCTGCTACATCTGTACTACCATTTTGTTCTTGAATATAAACAATTATACTTCTACCGCTACTACCAATATTCTGGCCATTGTATGACCATATACGGTAGAGCCAGTTGTACCCAGGTTTTGCTGAAATTTAAGAGACTTACAGGAGACATCTTCTATGACTGGAGTAATTTACTTTTCTTCTCCATCCAGTCCAGACCTCCTTACTGACTTTTCCAAATCACAACCTGTACAATTTACCAGACAGACATCTTAGAATTTTAACTTTCTCTGTGACAATATATCCTGTGACAATACTCACTTTTCCTGTGACAATATATCAGAAGCCATGAGATAGAAGGGGGCGCTTCCTTCTGCATAACTGTCTCAATGTCACAGTCATGTTGACCATGGCATCTAAGTAGTTAAAGACGTCTCTGGTCCCAGACACTAAAGGTCGATGATGATTGTCATGAACACCCTCCCTGTATAGACTGAATGGACTCTGTTCATAAGTCTGCTCCATACTTCCTTGCTTACCCTTCCTGACAGGCAGAGGCAGGCCCCCTGGATAGTCTCCTACTTCTGCCTACCTGTCTTTCGAACCCTGAATATAACTGTCCCTATTTGACTATTAAGGTTGGGAGGCATGAGAATGTCCAGCTGAAATTGACATATTTTGAGAAGATACAAGTCTACTGTATATTTATTTATAAGTTTCATCCTTAAGCATTATTTCTTAGGTTCATACACTGTTTTTTCTGTGTTTCAGTCACAACAGCTCCATCTTTTTTGTATTCATTGCTAGTTAGGCATACAATGCTAAGTATATATCATTAAAGCTACCATAACCAAACCACTTGACCTGCTGACATCATAGTCTTCCCATGCAGAATGAAGGCATGTTCACCATCCTCCCATCCAAACCTACAGTAGCATTGCTGGTGTTTCCAAACTACCATTCAGGGCTGCAGATTGTACTTGATTGCAGCTTTAGCAGATCCTAGTTCCATAAGCTATAGTTTAATAGCGTATGTTAGACCATTTTGCTGCAGACAGGATAGCACTGTACTCTGACATGTACAGTATATGTCTGTACACTCCTAATCTCTGTATTGTATACCATGCAAAAGCTTATGTTTGCATTGATTTACACTGTATTTGTATGCTGTTATACCATAGTAAGTGCATGTCTTTCCATTTTTTTAGTTTTACACTATTCGTGGCAATAAAGGTTGAAATAAGGAAATCTTCTAGGTCAATGCATTACTCGGTACAGAGAGGGTCTTTGTGTATGTCACTATATCAGCTCCTCAGACGAAGGGATGACAGAACAACAGTCATTCAGTCTTTGACTATCATAGCTCTTGGTCTAAATCCTATAGTTTAATAGCCCTCGATATGTAAACTGAAGCAAGAAAGTGTAACAATGTTCTTAACTTGTTGACTGTTCAGGCCCCCATATCTCACCATCCACTACAGCTTGGATGTGAGACACTACCATCTTTTAAAATACCATTATCTCTGGCTATCTCATACATAAATTTGACTTGCAATAATTTAGCATATGCTAAATTATTGCAAATTATTGTCATGTAACTGCATTGTTACTGCTTTGCTTCTGGTCTTGGAGCAATCTTTTTCTTCTTGCATACAAATTAAAAACCACATTCCCTAATAGTTCAGTGTGTTATGAGGTTGATTCCCAAGTGAAAAGTAATTGGTTCAAATAGAGCAGCAACCATGAAGAAGATTTCCCAAGAAAAGAGAAATAGCATCATGCAGCTCATCGATAGCGGTCTCTCGACCAAGAAACTTGCCAAACTGCATCAGTGAGGGCATGGACAGGATTGGCCTCACAAGCGGTCTCGGAATATAGCAGCAACCATGACGAAGATTTCCAAGAAAAAGAGAATAGCAAACATGCACTCATCGATAGCGGTCCTCTCGATCAAAGAAACCTTTGCCAAACTGCAGTCATGGTGAGTGCCAAGACAGTTGGAGAATACAAAAAATGAATGTCCTGTCAATCCATTCAAAAGCCAAGAGATGGACATCCAGTCAAAATATCAAAGCCAGCATGTCGGCTCCTCCCAAGGTCTTTCAGTTCTGGTGTGGCAAACACCAGAGTGGATGTGGCTCATATGCTTCAAAATAGTGAGATAACAGACCTCTGTGCAAGCACTGTGTAATGTGCTTTACACAAGTCTGAAATGGTGGCCCAAAAAAGGTGAAGAAGCCTCAACTTAAATATTGGTCATATAGAGGGGCGAAATTGATTCTAACTAAGTCTGGAATATCTATTAGAATTCAAGGAAAATTCGGTCGGAACAGAAGGTCCGAACTTTGGGTCACTTCGGGTGAACGAAAGTGTGCTTTTCTCACTTGAAAAATGGCTCTGCGACACATGGCGACGAGACATGGGGCCAAGCACTCTGGGAGTAAGAAGGGCATAGCCTGATGACATGTGCAGCAGATGAAGCCAATCAGAGACCACGGCGGGATTCTGTGACGTCACCGCACTATATTAGACCGAGCGCAGCCGCGTGGAGCTCAATAACAGCTCTCACTGTACAGATAGGGAAGGTGCTTCGCTGCGGGTGATAGCGCTTTCTGAAGAACTCGATTTTTACACAGCGATTTTTGTGGGGTGTCTCAGCTTGTCTCAGATACTGAGTTTTCTCTGAATGTTCTATTTCTGATTTTTTTGGGGTATTGGATCTGAAATCCAGTTGGCGTCCTCTGCAGCTGCATATACATTCAATATCCAAGTGGGATCTAATGCCAGTCCTGTTTTTTTCAGTTAAAGAACAGCGTTTTACAATACAACATACCACTTCATTTTTGGCTGCTCTGCAATTCTATTGCGTCAATTTACAGTCCAGGGTTAATTAAGCGAATGTTTCAGGTGTGTCCTGACACCCCAAGAAACTGTCCTTTTACAACGCCAAAATATATAAAGAATTCCTGTAGCCTAATTCACAAGCAAAGGTTAATTACAACTGTATCTCTTGTTGTATGCTTAGAAAACACCGCAATTGTATCACGCTACAAAGCTACTAGTTTGTGCGCGGCTCAATTCTTGGCCGCAATTTACATCCAGGGGTTTAGCGTGAAAGCGTTGTTTTTGCAGGTGTGCTGACCCCAAGAAACTTTCTTTTTACAACGCCAAAATATATAAATTTTATCCTGTAGCCTAATTTCACAAGCAAAGGTTAATTACAACTTTTATCTCTTGTTAGTGATGGCGTAGAAAAACACGCATTGTAACACCACAAGCTACTAGTTTGTGGGGCTCAATTCTTTGGTGCATTTTTACATCCGTGGAGATCCAGAGGTTAGTTAAGCGTTGTTATGACTGGTGTGCTGACAAAAATAAACCGTCTTTATTTCACGGCCAAATATAATTACAAATTTTTCCAGTAGCCTAATTCACAAGCAAATGGGAGTGGTTTAAGTTAACAACTGTACCTCATTTTTGTGTGGAGTAGAAACACACGCAATTGTAATCACGCACGAGAAGCTACTAGTTGTGCGGCTCATTCTTTTGCGCAATTTACCATCTCAGGGTTAATTAAGCTTGTATTTTGGCTGGTGTGCTGACAAAAACAATAAACCGGTCTTTTTTCAACGCAAAAATATATAAATGATCTTTCCTTAGCCTAATATTCACAAGCAAAGTAGCGCGAGTACAACTGTATCCTCTTGTTTTGTGTGGCGTTAGAAAACAACGCCAATTGTACCACTACTATACAAAAGCTACAGTTTTGTGGGCTCAATTCTATTGCGCAATTTACATCCAGGGGTTTAATTAAGCGTTGTTTTTGCGCTGGTGTGCCTAGACAAAAAATAAACCGTCTTTTCAACTCCAAATAATATAATACAATTTTTCCTTAGCCTAATTCCACAAGCAAAGGTTAATTACAACTGTATCTCGAGTGTTGTCTGTGGCGTAGAAAACACGCAATTGTAACCCACGCTACACAAGCTACTATTTTGTGGGGCTCAATTTCTTTTTGTGCAATTACATCCAGAGGTTAATTAAGCGTTGTTTTGCTAGGTGTGCTGACAAAAATAAACCGTCTTTTCAACGCCAAATATATACGAAAATTTTTCCTTAGCCTAATCCCAAGCAGCATAACTATAATGTTAATTACAACTGTATCTCCTTGTTGTGTGATGTAGAAAATACGCCATTGTAACACGCTACAAAGCTACTAGTTTGAGGTGGCGTCAATTCTAATGACGCATTTACATCCAGGGGTTACATTTTCGTTGTTTTGCTGGTGCTGCTGACAAAAAATAACACCGTCTTTTTCAACGGCACAATATATATATTTTTTTTTAGGGTAGCACTAAATGTCACAAGCAAAGTTAATTACAATTATATCTCATTGTTGTGTGGCGTAGAAAAAAATGCCATTGTAAAACACGCTACAAAGCTACTAGTTTGTGGTGTCCTCAATTCTATTAGGCGCATTTTACAAGACAGGGGTTCTTATAACTAAGCGTTGACTTTAGCTGGTGGTGTGCTGACAAAAATAAGACCTCCTTTTGTTCAACCGCGCAAATATATATAAATTTTTTCCCTGTAGAACCTAATTCATCAAGGTCAACGGTTAATACAACTGTATCTCTCTGTTGTGTGTAGTAGAAAACAAACACGCAATTGTACACGCTACAAAGCAACTAGTTTGTGCGCGGAGCTCAATTCTTTGCTGGCGCAATTTACATATCCAGGGGTTAATTAAGACGTTGTTTTGCTGTGGGCTGACGAAAAATAAACCGTCCTTTTGTCAACGCCAAATATTATAAAATTTTTATGCCTTAGCCTAATTCACAAGCAGAAGGTTTAATTACAACTGTATCTCTTGTTGTGTGGATTAGAAACACCAATTTGTAAACAACGCTACAGGTAAAGCTACTAGTTTGTGCGGCTCAATTCTTTGGCGCCAATTTACATCCAGGGGTTAATTTAAGCGGATGTTTTGCTGGTGTGCTGACAAAAATAAACCGTCTTTTTCAACGCAAAAATATATAAAATTTTTTGCCTTAGCCTAATTCACACAAGCAAAGGTTAATTACAACTGTAATCTCTTGTTGTGTGCGTATGAAAACACGCAAATGTAACACGCTACAACTACTATTTTCTTGTGTCGGTCTCAATTCTACTTTCGCAATTACATCCAGGGGTTAATATAGTGCGTTTGTTTTGGCTGGTGGCTGTCAAAAATAAACCGTCTTTTTCAACGCCCCAAATATATATAAAATTTGATTCCTACTCCTATTTCACAAGCAAAGGTTAATTACAAACTGTATCTCTTGTTGTGTGGCGTAGAAAGACGCAATTGTAACCACGCTACAAAGCTACTCATTTGTGGGCTCAAATTTCTTTGTGCCAATTTAACATCCAGAGGTTAATTAAGCGTTGTTTTGCTGTGAGCTGACAAAAATAAAACCGTCTTTTTTCAACGGCCAAATATATATTTTATATTTTTTGTAGCCAAATTCACAAGCAAAGGTAATAAAATTTTATCTCCTTGTTGTGTGGCGTAGAAAATACACCATTGGTAACACGCTACAAAGCTCGCCTAGTTTAGCGTGGTGGCTCAATTCATTGCGCGCAAATTTACATCCAGGGGATATAATTAAGCGTTGTTTTGCAGCTGTGCCTTGACAAAAAAAAAACTCGCCATTTCAACACCGAAATATATACATTTTTCTTGTAGCATAATCTTCACAACGAAGGTTAATTAAGCCTGTTTTGCTTCTTTTACATTTAGTTAAAACACACAGTGCAGATGCGTAAACGACACATACAAGTAAATTTTTTTCCCTGCCATTTTGTGGAGCGCAATTTTATATCCAAGGGATAACCCAAGCTAGGTTACGGGTTTCATTTGGATTCAAAACATGGTGTAAATTTAATCATATACAGATAGCATCATCAAAACATGTGTCTGTACATTTTAGAACAAAACAGTATGTCAGAGCAGAGAGGTGGCAGGCTCTGCAACTGCGAGTCGCAGTGGCACAAACATTCTGAAACGGGGGCCCAGTCGCAGCACAGCAAGGGGACGTCGCTCAGGGGGTCACTCGGTGAGGCACAACTGCCGCTGTCCATCTAGCGGCACGTGTGTTTTTCAGCAACCCAAGGGTTTCTTGATTTGTTGACCTAGGTCACCTCTCCTCCCAATGACATCCTGAAACCCCAGCCAAGAGTCGGAGGGAACCTCAGGACAAACAACACTTAGAATGGCAAGGCCCCGGGAGCGGTTCAGCGTGCCCTCACGCTTTCCATCATCCCCCACTCTGCGTCCCAATCCATTCCCATCGACCAGTGATCTACTATGTGTCCTGGCTCATCGCCACTATATAGCGAGGATGAACAATTTGGGAGAGCAAGTCAGCAGCTACTTGGCAGCGAAGAACTGGGGGCCAATATCCCCAGCTTCTTGCAGTCAGGGACGGCAAAGTTAGATGTGGAGAGTGGCATGGAGGTCATGATGGTGAGAGGTCAGCCTCGGCTTACCAAGACCGTGATGAGGACAGTATGTGACGATGAAACACAAATAGATGATGATGTAGACGCCGCGACTTGGGAGCCGTTAAGCAAGGCTTCATCATCGTACAGGAGAATAGGGGCGTCAGCTTGCGCGTCAGGCATCGGCGCACAGGCCAGCAAGTGGGGTTGTGGTGGCCGCGTGCGTCAGCATGGTATCAGCAGTGTGAGGTCGGGAGCCAAGGGGCCACGGGGTAGAGAAACCCGCTTTCGTCAGGTCCTAGACAGTAGCAGGCACAGGGTGGCTCAGCGAGGCAGAGCTGCGGCAGTAGTCACCTCCAGTGCGGAGCGATGGGCGGTAAATCCGCAACTCGGCGGTGTAGGCATTTCTTTGCTAAAGAACACCGTGAGGAGCCGAATATGGGTATAATGAAGAATCCTGTGGGCAGAAAGTGAGCGTGGCCAGGGAGCTAACTTTTGGTCACAACTACCCAGCGTCAACACATGCAGCGTCACCATCCGTGGCCGTGGGAGAAACGTGCTCAATGTGGTGTCCCCCTCCGCAGACAAAGCAGCAGCTCGCCAGTGGCACGCATAAGGATACACGTGCGTTCGGGCGGCCGTAGCCAAATTCAGCCATTCAAGGCTACCACCAACCTCTGCAGAAGGGCACTGTTTCTCTTTGACATCCCTCCCGGTCCAGATGCTCCTCAACCTCGCTACTCATGGCGCCAGCAGGTCGTTCAGAGAGGCGATTGTAAATGAGACAACATATGCGTCCCCAACCATCCTAAATGTGCAGCAGCTGACCGTGCTCCTGCCAGTTTGTTGGTACTCCGAGCATTCCCTCCCGTTTCCAAATGGTGGATCTGCACCATTCAGAGACTAATGGCCTTGTGCCGATCCGAGATGGAGAGTTCCAAGCCGTAATTTTCATTTCCAAAAAGGCAGTACCACACTCATAAATATGTAGAAACAGAAAGTGGTCCATCCGAGCTTATCGGATTGTTCCAATGGTAACACGCAGCGCGGACGCTCCTGGAGAGCTGGAACTAACGGTCAGGGCCAGTACAAGTCCTTTACGGCCACTGGTGATGAATGTGCTTTCCTGCCCGAGGCACACCAGCAAACTTGGACAGGAGACGCCGCTTTTCCTCCTCCAACGTTGTCAAACTGCTGCTCCTGCGCCAATGTCCGCCTCCTCCTCCTCCACCACCACCACCATCTTCTGCCTCCACAAATTACAGCTCCATCATAACAACAAGTGAGTAGGGCACAGCGGTGTCCACGCAGTCTACCCCTAGCTTGCCTCGGCGAAGCGTGAACTCACACAGGGGAGTGTAACTGCTCCGCGTCATGCAGCAAGACCGATCGATGTGTGGCGTTTCCGCTAGCCAAACTGCAAAAAAAAAACTTACGGAACCATGGTGACGGGACAATGGGAGTAACATGGTGTCCGCGCTGCACCGAGGAGGGATGGTCCATGCGCCCCTGCATGGCGCATCGTGTTTTGCGAATCTGGTTTTGTAGCGAAAGGTCCTGAAGTCTTCACGATCTTCAGAACATTCTAAAATGGCCAGAAACTGTGCGCATGGCACTTTATCCATTCGACAAAGCCAGGAACACCCTCCCTCGAGATCGCTGCTGGCAGAACGGCCACCCCAACACCACACTCTGAATATGCGATTTCCACCCCTGGAATTCCAGGCCTTCACTTATGGCGACCGACAGTATGAACACGAGAAAGGGCATTAACGATTTTTTGATGATCCAGAGCAGACAGAAGTCTAACTCCCCTGTGTAACTTTGATGTCAGCCAGTGGCAGCTGCAATCGTCGACACCTGCCGTTTGTTGAAGCCCATTCGAAGGAGTCCACGTATTTGGTCAGTCCGCCAGGAACTACGGGATGAATAACGTCATACCACGCTTCAATGTCCTTGAACAGGATGCTGAAGCCGCGAGCTGTCTGGAAGGCGACTGTTGAGTATGTGGCGACTACATCTCGTGGCCACATGAGCCCGTGGGGAACTGAAAATGGAGGAGGAGGCAGGTAGGAGGAGGCATTAGGAGGCAGAAGTGCATTGTCTGGTGAAATGAGTTGGATTTTCTACCCGAGGTGACAAGTAGAGTACGAGCAGGAGCAGCTGGAGGAGGTGGATGGAGAGATGAGGAAGACAGGCAGTTGACTCCCAAGCACCTGGCATTATACAGTGAAATGGAGCAGGGAGCCCCTCGGAGTCACTTGTGGCAGATTTTCCCGCAGCAACCATTTTGCCTGTGGCTAGTGAAGCCGAATAGTCCAGCATCCGGCAGAGGGATGACTTCTTGGCTCTTCCACCCTATTGGACCCTCGCTACCGGTCTCCAAAAATGGGAGCCCTTTTTCTCCTCAGACTATTGAGAGGGAAGACAAACTCAAAATACTAAATGGGAAATCCTCGCGTAATCAGTTGGCCGCTGCTATGTGCGGCATCGTCCCTCCTCTGACAGGTCTGACCGGGGGGGTTCCTCACGCTCACGTACTACTGCCAGCGGCTGCAGGGGGGAGAAGGTGGGGGTGGTAGGAGCCTTACCAGGTCTCCATCAGCAAGTAACCTACAGTCTGGAGTCACAATGAGCAGCTTCCTTCACCCTGCCTAGTGAGGAGGGCATTCACCAAAGCAGCAGAAGCAGCATGACCTGGAGCATTCCCTGAACAACAGGTTGTGGCCTACATACAGGCACTCTGCCACCCCAGTTAGAAGATCCGCTGGACTAACTGGGCAGCCAAACTGGATGTGTGGCCGCAACTTGCCGAGAGTTTTCCAGTGGAGAAGCTGACCTGCCCGTGGTTGCCAGTACAGTGTGGGGCATCAGAAGCGTGGGTGTTCAGTGAGGCGGGGGGCCACGTACCCCAATTAGAACCCGCTTTTCCACAGCGCCCCGAGGTGAAATGTTGAACTACTGACCTTTGTCAAGATAATTCAGCCGCGTGGATCGGGCCAGGAATTCCACACACCAATGCCTTATAGGCGTCAGACTGGTTTCAAACTACCTGGCCCTCACCACTATTTCTGATGCCCGCCACCCGCTCCTTATGCCACACAATCGTGCTGATAGTTCCTCATCTGCCTACCACCGTCTTGTACCAGGGACTGGTATCCACGCCCACCTCTACACTCTGTCATTGTGCCCACTCTAATGTGCTCATGCTGCTGCTGCGTTGCTGTTGCCGTCGACAACACACTGTGTCAATTGTGTGCCACTCTTCGGCCTGGGTACTGTTTGCCAACCTCCTAGAATGTCGCATTGTGCCACTCTCTGACCTCATGCTGTTGCTCCTGTCACACCCCTCCACTCTCTGTCATTGTGCCACTAGGCCTGACATCATGCTCTGCCCGCCGTTGACCTCCCGCTCTCCAGACATTGTGCCGCTCTGTGGCCCTACATACATTTTGCCATCGGGGGGGGGGGGGGGGGGGGGGGGGGGGGGGGGGGCGGGGGGGGGGGGGGGGGGGGACACCCTGCAGAATGTCATTGTTCCGACTCTCTGACCCTCCATGCTGCTGCGTGACTCCTTCGTGCCCTCCACACTGTGTCATTGTGCACTGTCTAGACCCTCATGCTGCTGCCGGTGGGCTGCGCTGCGCCCCGTGATGGCCCTCCACACTGTGGCCTACTCCTGTTTTTGCCACCTCCATAATTTGTCATTGTGCAACTGTTCTGAACCCATTCTGCCTGCCGTGGCTGCTGCCGTGACCTCCACACTGTGTCATTGTGCCACTGTCTGACCGTATGCTGCTGCTGTAGCTCCTGCCGTGCCCTCCACACTGTGTCATTGTACCACTCTTTGGCCTACTCCTTTTTCCAGCTCCAGAATTTGTCATAGTGCCACTGCCTGACCTCATACTCGCTTCCCGCTGTTACCCTCCCACTTGTGTGATAGGTGCCACACTGGTCCCTAATACTGTTTTTCCAACCTCAATAATGGTCCATGTGTGCCACGTCTGACACTCATACTGTGCCTGCTGCCTGTGACCTCCCACACGTAATCACTATTGTCCCACTACTGTGGGCCTAATACTTGTTTTGGGCCGCCTCCATAATGTGACTCCATTGTGCCACTGCCTGACCTCGCGTACTGCTTAGCCCCGGGCGCTGTGCGACCGTCCACTGGTGTGGGATTGTGCCACTCTGTGCCCTAATACTTTTTTTCCACCTCCATAATGGTTCATTGTGCCACTGTCCTGACCTCACTACTGCTGCCGCCGTGACCACCACACCTGTATCATTGTGCACTCTGTGGCCTAATACTGTTTGGCGCCTCCATAACGTCATTGTGCCACAGTGCCTGACCTCATACTGCTGCCAGCCGTGGACCACCACACTGTGTTATTGTCCACTCGTGTGCCTAATATACTGTCTTTCCGCCCATCCCACTATTCATTGTGCCAACTGTCCTGACCATAGTGCTGCCGCCGTGACCACGCACACTTTCGGTGAATCATGTGCCACTCCTCTGTGTGGCCTAATACTGGTTTTGCCACCTCCAGAATGCCATTGAGTGCCACGTCTGACCTAATACTGCTGCCTGCCGTGACTTTCCACACTGTGTGATTGTGCCACCTCTGTGGCCTAATACAGGTTTTTGCCGCCTCCAGAATGTCATTGTGCCACTGCCTGACGTCATGGCTGCTGGTCTGCCCACGTCACCTCCACACACTCTGTCACTAATGTTGCCAACCCTGAGCTTCTCATCTTGTTTTTTTCCAGCTTTCGCTACATGACTTATCATGCTACATTCCGCTGAGTTTTTTGGTCAGTTTTGCCCCTCGCTTAAGTGCCCAGGAATTTTATAGTGGAAGCGATTCTAGACAGCTGGCGGCAGTCCCCTGTGCGTACATACTAAAACACAACATGAGTATGAATACCAACAAGGCTCCCTCTGCATATTTAATCATGGCAACCACACGATCTAGTCAGGCCCCTCAGGCTCTGAGGCAGCCTGGAAATAGCTGTTTTTTTAACGTGATTCTTGCCGAAGTAATTCGGACCGAAACGGATTTTGATGTCCGGAAAAATTCGGCGAAAGTGACCGAGACCGAAATTTTTGAGAAATTCGGCCATGCGTCTAATTGTCATCGAAAGATGCATTGAGCGACTCAAGTTTGCAAAAAAAATAAAAAAAACTGGCCAGTAGATAATTGGGAACGGGTGATTTGGAGCAATGAGATGGAAATCAATAGGTTGGGCTCTGATGGATGCAAATGGGTTTGGAAGAATGAAGGGAAATTATCTGCTATATGATCGAGAAAATTGAGAGGAATTGTTCAACTTCAGTCGGAGAAGGCTGATTATATGGGGCTATTTTTACAGCGCCCACATGTATCGGACACTGTGACCATGATGATCATTGGTCTCAATGCCTTAGCTAATAATTGAGTATCCTACAAGATGAGTTACTTCGTACACCTCGATTACTGATGGCCTATGGAAAAGGACAACATAGTGTTCCAGCAGCAACAAAAAGCATGTTGAGATTAAAGAATGATTCACTGACAATAAAGTAGAGTTGCTGTATTGGTCCCCACAGTCCCCAGACCTTAATCCAATCGAACACTTGGCAATAGATTTGAAAAAAGCTGTATTTGTACCAAAATGAGTACCGGTATGCACCAACATTTGGAACATTTAAAAGATTCCTGGGATCAGATTTCAGAAAAGACATGCTTGAATCTGATCGAGAGCATACCTAGAAGATTTCAAGTAGTGTTAAAAGCTGAACATGAGTTTACAAAATAATAAAAATTAGAATTTAGATTTTTAGGAGCAAAATAGTAACAATACAGCTACTTGACAACAATCTGTATAACTAAGCATATGTTAACCCTCTCTGTGCTTCTTCTGGCTGCTGCAGACATATCCCCTAACCCAGGGTCTCCTCAACACATTTCATTTATTGTTGCTCTCTTTCCTAATGGATCCACCACAACAAACTCCTTTAACCCCATCAGCTTAAAACACATTCCCTTGACCATTACTCTACTATTTCTCTCTCTGGAGTGCTCTGGAACTCATGGTCTATATGCAACAATCTCTCCTACCTCCAAGTGGCTGTCTTCTAATGACCGCCAGACCCTGCCACTGCCTTCATCGAAAACTTCTCTTCCTGGCTTCTCCAATTTCTTTCCACTAACAACCCTACTATTATCATGGAAGACTTCAACATCCCTATCGACACCTCACACTCTGCTGTCAGCAAACTCCTTTCACTCTCTTCTTCCTTCTTTCTCTCACAGTGGACTGGAGCCACTCACAAAGATGGACACACACTAGAACTCGTCTTCACCTGCCTCTGCCCCTCATCTAATCTCTCCAACTCTCCTCATATCTGACCACAGTCTGATTAACTTTTCCACCCTATCCACGCCATCTGTCCCTCCTTTCTCAAATCTAGTAACCTCCAAGACCTCAACCCTTGCACTTTCTCTGACTATCTTGAAACTTTTTCTGCTATATCCTCACTTGATGACCCTTATGCAGCCATCACTTTCTACAACAGCACAATCACCTCCACTCTTGATTCAGTTGCCCATCTAACACACAACTGAACCCACAAAGTCAACGGAAAATCCTGGTACACAAATTCGACTAAACAGCTGAGGTGGGTTTCCATAATTGATGAAAGCCCACTCCACCCACAACCTCACTTCATACACAGAATCACTCCTCACATTTAAGTCTGCACTCACCTCTGCCAAACAGGACTACTGTATCACTGTCATAACCTATCTGTCTAAAAACCCTAGACAACCCATCAACTCTCTCCTCTGTCCCCATCAACCTCTTTCCCATCTCTCCTGTCAGCAGATAATTTTGCCACTCACTTTCTAAACAAGATCAACCTCATCAGAAAAAGCTTCACCCCACTGCCCACCTCTATACCTGCACTATCCCCACTGACCACCTTTATACCTGCAAAGTCCCCATCATCAACCCCTATACCTGCACAGTCCGCATCGCCAGTTCCTATACCTACACAGTGCCCACCTCTATACCTGCACAGTCCCCACCTCCCACCTCCATACCTGCACAATCCCCACAACCCACCTATATACCTGCACAATGCTCTTCCCCCTTAACTTGCTTCTCCACTGTTACTCATGACAAGCTTTCCTCTCTACTGTCCAAATCCAATTTCACTGCCTGTTACCTTGACCCACTGCCATCCCACCTCAATACAGACCTTAGTGTTATTATCATCCCAGCACTTACTCAACTTTTTAACCTATTATTAACCTCTGTAAACTTGCCTTAATCCTTTAAACATGCTACCATCACACCTATCCTTAAGAAACCACCTCTTGACCCCTCCTCTCTGCTTCATTTTACTGCTTCCTTTTGCCTTTAAACTCCATGAACAGCACGTCTATCTTGAACTGTCCTTTTATCTCTCATCTGACCCACTGCAATCGAGTTTCCACTACTCTTCTCTATCTACACTCTTGTCCTGGTCAGCTCATAGCATCACGTGGCTTTCTGTACCACCTGTATGCTGATTACACCCATGTCTACAACTCTTGCCCAGATGTGAACTCTCTGCTCTCCAGTATCCAGTCTGTCTATCGTTCATATCCTCGTTCTTCTCCTCCCTTCTCCTAAAACTAAATGTGGAGAAAGCTGTGTTTATCGTCTTTCCACCATCCCACTCTATCTCCGCCCCCTGATCTCTCTATATTAATGGCTGGCTTACCCAAACAACAAACTAAGTAGGTTCCAGTATTCATCAGTGCCCGGCGCAAGGCAGGTTGGCTTGCTGCAGTGGGAGACTGCTAAGTCATTTCCCCTGACACGACTTGCTTGTGGTGGCAGCTAGGGTGCAGTGAGGTACAGAATCTGCAGGCAATTTGTTGTCAGGGACAGGCAGACAGGTCAGGGCAGGAGGTAGGCAGACAAAGTCAGTGGACGAAGCAAGGATCAGAAACATGGCAGAACTGGAACACAATAGTATTGCTTTCACTATGGCTATCAGCACGATAGATCCAGCAGGGAGTGCAGGAAGTGCTAGGATATATAGGGTCAGCAGCCAGCAATTAGTCAATTACCAGCCCTTTAAATCTCATTGAGTCCGCGCCGTGCTCTAGGGAACAGGGATGAGCGCACTGGCCGACAGAGGAGCACAGAGAAGCAGTAGCATGGATAGGTGAGTACAGGCTGGTAGTATGAGCGCGTCTGTAGCCTGACATATGGACCGTGGCACAACTTGTCCCTGGCAGCATATGGGGAGAGGAGTCACAAGTGCATCCCTGGCCTGACATGCCGGCTGCAGGGCTGCTCGTAACCTCTTTCACTGTCAACAGTTCTACACTTTCACCAGTGCCACAAGTCCACTGCCTTGGGGTATCTTTTAACTCATCTTTGTCTTTCAAACCACACCTCTAAGCCATAACCTCTATCTGCTGCCTCCACCTAAAAAATATTTTTAGAATCTACTCATTCCTTATCTTCGATACTACAAAAATGCTACTCCATGCCCTTGTCATCTCACGCCTAGACTACTGCAACTTCCTTCTCTGTGGCCTTCCATCCAGCACTCTTGCTCTCCTCCAAACCATCCTCAACTCTGCTACCCATCTTAACCACCTCTCTTCTGTCAGCCAGCCCATTCCTGCATGTACATGAAGTCTTACAGGGTTACCATTCTCCTTTATTACTCGAGTGTCAACAAAGCCAGATTGGTTAGTGGTTGGAAGACCCAGTTAAGCAAGCTGAAGCTCTTTATACTGGTACTCAGGGCCAACTCAAGGTTTTTGTGGGCCCTTGGGTAACAGAGACTCAGGGGGTCCCTTTGTGGAGCAAATCATGTGGCGACAGTAAAACAGCAGGTACAAGAGAGTATATTTTAGGGGTCCACTTTGCCTCTCTGTCTCCGCCATCAGTACGGTGCCCTACCCGCACTCGCTTCAAGTTATACAGACCAATGTGATGACATCATCATAATAATCTGTAATCAAAATGGAGCGCTGGGGCTACTGAGTCTTCCTCAGCTAGTTGCAGCAGGACACCAGTGATGAACATAAAAGCTCTTAAGATATATGCCTCACTCCCCGAATGACACATTTTATATAAATAAAAATGTATCAAAAGTTACAACACAAAGTACTTAGTATAAAACCACTAAATAATGGTCGCACAGTTACCAAATAACACTGCTACATGAATCGAGAATCCCAAGGCTAAAATTACCAATAATTAAGATAAAATACTGTCACATCATGACCACATAGTGATTGAATAATTCTACAACACGATGACTTCATATCAATCCTACAGTGACTAAATAATACCACCACACTATGACTACATATCACCACCACATAATTACTCAATAATACCGCCACACTATGACCACATATCATCACTATATAGAGACTGAATAATACCTTAACACCATTACCACATATCACGCCCACATAGTGACTGAATACCACAACACCATGACCACATATCACCGCCACATAGTGACTGAATAATACCACAACACCATGACCTCATATCACCCCCACAGTGACTGAATACCACCACACTATGACTACATATCACCACCACATAATTACTGAATAATACCGCCACACCATGACCACATATCAACACTATATAGAGACTGTAAAATACCTCTAAACCAGGACCACATATCATCACCACATAGTGACTGAACAATACTGTCACACCATTACTGAATATAAACCATTACACTTTGCACACATATAAGTGATTATAGTTCAGGTATATTTAGTGACTCACAGATAACTTTTCTCCGATGAGTCGTTCACGTTCCCTTTTCTTCTCCATCCGGTCCACACCACCATGCTGACTTCTCCTGGCCAACACTCATCCCTGCAGATTTGGACACAAATATCTTGGAACCCTCACTTTTCCAGCAACTCCTAACTATAGGTATGTAAGTACCCTTAGTTAGGTAGCTCTATAGCTCCCCTCAACAGACAGGAAGCTCTACAGGTCCCCACAATTAGGTAGGTGTATAGGTCCCCTTACATAGGAAGCTATATAGGTCCCTTCAGTTAGGCAGGCATGCATAGGTCCCCTCAGTAAGGCAGGTTTACACAGGTACCCTCGGTTAGGCAGGCATATATAGGTCCCCTCAGTTAGGCAGTTATATATAGCCCCTCTCACGCAGGCATATATAGGCCTCCTGAGACAGGTATATATGTGGGCCCCTCAGTGTATGTATATATATATATATATATATATATATATATATATATATATATATATATATACTATTTTTTTGAGTAGACATGGCTACATGTCTACATGTAGTTGCCTGTTGCTGCCACTAGGTGGAGATATACCATTCTGGTATATACAACATGCCACCAAGGATACCTGGCCTTGGTGGGATAAGAGCCATCTGTAGGTATTGTCAGCCACACTAAGTGGTTGGTAATCTGTATAGGATTAGTTTGGTTTTTCAGCCGTTCCTGGGGTGGCTCTTATTGGGAGTAGAAAATGCGTTGGGTGGGCATCTACTCCCCATGTTCCAGGCCACATTTTGGATAGGGCTCAGGAGTCCTATAAAAAGCCGGGTCCTTCAGGTTACAGGGGGGTGGTCTGCTAGCCGTATGCAGAAGGAGCCGGGGAGAAGGCTCTGGCCCCCAGGGGCTTGAGGGAACCGTTACTGTATGGAGAGTGGGGATGTGTGATACTGGGGAATAAGGTCCAAACAACATTTAGAGGGGGATCTCTATTTTTAGTTGGGCCAAGACCGGGATTTTTTTTATTTTTGCTCTGAATGCTGTGCTGTACCCGTGCTGCAATAAAACGGGGGGAAACCCCCTAAAAAGTCTTGTTTGGTGTGCCATTCGCTTACCAAAGCGGCGACCCTGTGAGAAGTCCCCCAGGAGGGTGTCCGGAAGCAACGGGAATTACTATTATACCTGCCTAACTGGGGGTATTACCTGCCTAACTGGGGGTATAATTTATATAATATAATTTTTTTATATATACACCCCATTCCCTGTCTAACTGGGGGGACCTATATAAATCTGTCTAATGAGGGGATTTGGGATACCTGCCTAACTGGGGTATATTAAAATTTATAATATATATATATATATAAAAAACAACATACCGTCAACTGAGGGGCCCTATAAATCTCCCAAAGAGGGTAATTTTTAATATAATTTTTATATATTTTTATAATTATATAATTTTTTATTTTTATATATAGTATATTATATATTAATTATATATATAAAAAATTTTATTTTTAAAAAATATATTTATTTTAAATTTATATATTTTATAAATTTGTCCCCCAGTTAGACAGGTATAATTCTCCTCAGTAGGAGGTATACTTTGGGCCCCCTAGTAACAAGTAACCACTATTAAAAATAATAACAATTATATTCACCTAACCTCCTCTGGCAGTTCCTCGGTCGCACAGTCTATGACAGATGTGTAGCCGAGGAGAAACACAGCGGTGATTGGTTATTCATCCCCGCTGCCCAGTTCATCACTCGGAGCCGAGGGGACCTCGAGTACAGGACCCGGCGGTTACTTACCCAGGCAAGTGTGGGAGCCCCTAGAAGCAATGTGGGCCCTGCTGGTACTTTGCTAAATTTAATCATAGTTCTGGAACAATAATCACTCAATATGCCTTATTTATTGATTCATACTGACTGCATCCATGTATAAATCATTTTCCATGATCATACTATGTAATTAACAACACAGTAATAACCAATTAAACGTTTTCCCTTTCCTCCTGTACCTATGACCCATTACTAGCAATATTGAGAAAATATGCGGTACATACTTGGGAACTCCATGGCATATATTTTACCTACACTGAATGCACAATAGATTTTTAGAGCGTGCAATGAAAAATTTTACGCAGCTTACAAACGGACTAAGCTTTAGGGTGCATCTTAATGCCAGATTGTTTTCTCTTTTTATAGAATGCAAGGATTTCCCTTTTTTGGAAATTTTGTATACATATTGATTTATAGTGGCAGGTACAGATGTTATTTATCTAAACTACACTACCATGTTACTTTTTCTAATGATAGGATTTGTAGTAAAGGTGATTGTAGCAAACAAAAGTATTGCCACTGTAGAGCAGTATTTGTTTTACTTAATTTATTGTCTGTGTCGTAACTCAAGAGGATTCACACGTTACACATACAATATTTATTACTTTGTGTTACACCTTTTGTATTTGTTGGGGAAAACAGAAAACAGTTATTTAAAGCTATTGTCTTCTAGATTAATACCTGCATAATCTATAAAGAGGATCTAGTGCACATTCCATATGCTATAAAAAAAAAAAAATGACAGTTCTTGTCAGAACCTGATTTTGGTTCTTTTTTATTGTATCTTTTTATGAAATTTCTCCTTTTTTATTCTTATATCTTTTAGAGCAGATTTTTCAATTACATATGCAGCAAAGATAAACCTGACAGATAATGCACCATGATATCACAGCACTGAAAGTTATCTTGTCTTTTTCAATGGCTTTTGTTGTGATCTAGGAATAGATAACACAATGCACGATATCACCATCAAGTTAACCGGTTCCTGCTGCAAAGACTTTTGTTTATGGTGCGTTAGTTTTTTCCTCCCCACCTTTCAAGAAGAGCCATAATGTTTCTATTTTTCAATCTGTATAGATATATGAAGGCTTGTTTTTTTACAGGACAAGATGTGCCTTTTCATGGTACCATTTACTATACCATCTAATACAGGCATCCTCAAATTGGGCCCTCAGCTGTTTGGGAAATCAACTCCATCTTCTCATTGTTTAGATTTTATAAATGCTGAGGGGTTTAGTTTCCCAACACTGGGGGGCGCGTTTGAGGATGCCTGAAGGGTCTTTTGTGGGTGGAACATGAAATAAAGATGCAATTGTGCCACTTTTAGAGAAGGTTTGTTTTTATGGCATTCACTGTGTGTTATAAATGACACGCCATCTCTATTCTGCAGGTAATATCAAATATTTAGATTTTTTTATTATGTTCACTACTTTACTACTTCTTCATTGTTTTTTTTAAATTTTGCATTGCTTCGCCATTTTCTGAGACCAATAACTTTTGTAGTTTTCCATATATAGGTCTGTGGGTAGTTTTTATTTGCACCTTTTTGGCATACATGCAACTCTGTTATCATTTTTTATTCCAATTCCATTTTTTCCCATGGTGTACACCAAAACATTTGCGTGATATCAATAATTTTGGGGCTTTTTTGGTTTTAGAAATTTTAAAAAAAATATGATTGGTAAGATGCTAAAAGGAGGGGAGTTACAATTGAACTTTTTTTACCTTTTTTTTTCTCTGTTTTTGTACTTTTCTTACCTCTAGGATACTTATCAACAAGGTTGGCACAATCATTTTTACACTTTACATAGCATATTATAGCATTATAACATTGTTCTCCTATTACAGGAGTAGTAATATGGTAACTATGGAGGCTTTTATTGAGCCCATGTCAACCGGCATAGATAAGACAAAACACATTAGGAGACAAAAATGGGAGAGGAATTTTCACCCGTTGAATTGGAGTTCTGGAAATTGGGCATAAGGGGGGGGGTACAGTTATAGAATGGTTTCCCCAAAAGGCCCAAACAATCTTAAACCTATCCACCTGGTTGTTAAGGAGTGCGGTTTTTGATTGTCCAAACCCCGCACCCTCTTGGGCCCTGCGGGGAGAGTTCAATCTTAGGGGAGAGAAGGGGGACCTCCAAAATCCCCTTGAAATCAGACATCTAGCTGCCATCAGAATATGTAATATCAACTGTCTCCCTGCTCAACCTAAAGGGGTTTGGAGTTAAAAATTTTAAGAAATATCGTAGGATCCCCAAAAGGGAACCCCGGAATTTTACAACCCCCTTTGTAATAAACGTTGTTCTCCTCACCAGAAAGGTTGTATCTGTACACATTCCCAAAAAATGTGGAAAAGATGGGCTCACCCGTCCCGCATCTCCAAAAATTTGGGCCCGAAAAATGTTGGGTTAAATTTAAGTTTCCAAAGATGGTATATATATCAGAAAAGCAACAAATTTTTAAATTGGTTTTTCCTGTATACAACATAATTGGGGGGGTCTTAGAGGCCTCCCCCAGAGGGACCTCCACTCTAGTACAGAGATAAAGGTTCCCAAGTACCTGTCCCATTTTTCCATGTAGTTGTGCTTAGGAGGATTTCCAGGATCAGGTACAGATATAATGTGGTATAAAAACAATAAAAACCTTGGGCCTTTTCTAAAGGGGTTCAAATTGGTGGGCAGGTCCGGCCACGTTCCTTTTTCTTACCTGGGGGCCTCTTTCCCGGCGAACCGCAGTCGTACCCATGTTTTCCCATCGCAGATCCCGTTTCCCGGTGCATGCCCCTGTGACGCTCCTGTAGCCCTTGGTTTACTCACCTGGATTGCCCGCTCCCCATCTTGGCTGCCCGCCCTGATTCCCTGGGCTCTATAAGGCGGCCGGCCCCCAAACTTCCCCTTTCCTTTTTTTTCCCCAGTGTTTCACGGGGGGGCTTCCCCCGCCAATCCCCTTCCCCCCTTTTGGGGTTTTTAAGCCTGCTTTCCCCTCACACTCCGCTCCCCGTCCTTGTGTGTCGTTGTTGTTTTTTTTTTGTTCCCCTTGGGGTAGCTGTTGCTGGGTTTTTTTTGATCTGGGTTTGGGTTTGCGTCCGGTGGGGCCCCCTTGGTCTCTTTTTTGTCTCTGTCTGTGCCTTGTGATTTTCCTTGCCTTGCTCTCTCCCTTTTTCCCGCCCTGCATGCCTTTGGTTTCTGCCTTTATTTGGTTACGTCTCGCTTAGTTTTTTGGGTCTGCAGTCTGTCATTTATTGTTCCCTTTACCTTTTGCTTAAACCTCCCGTTTTGGGCCCCTTTTTTGTCCCTTCCTTGTTTGTACCCGCACATATTTTACTTCTAGTCTGCTTTGTCTCTGCCCTATTCTGTTGGTCCCCCCCTTGGCACTTCTGGGCCCGTCTGGTCACTGCCCCTGCTGGGGGCGCTCTGGGATGGCGCCTGGTGGGTGTTGGGTCATCAACCTTACACAAAGCTCGTGAAGAACCATGCCCGATGGCCCTTGGTTACGCCCCCCTCGAGCAAGCCCGGGATGGTCCATGGGTCCACAACCCCCTTTACCCGCTCACCCCCTTTACAGAAAGGCCCGGCCAGGCCTTTTCCCCTGCATTTTGCCCTCTGTTTTTTTGGTCCATTCAGGTCTTGTTTTTGGCTGTCTCTTTAGTTGTGGGGGGTGTTTTTTTCTTTTTTTTGGCAGGTTTTTGGTGTTTTGGGGCTGCTGGCCACCCCCCTCCTTTAGCCTTCGAGTCCCCCTGGCTTACGGGCTCGCCCTGACCTTCCGAGTCCCCGTGGGTTACGGTCCCGCCCTGACCTTCGGGGTCCCCGGGTTTACGGTTCGCCCGACCTTTTTGAGCCCCGGGCTTACGGTCCCCGCCCTAGCCTTCTGAGTCCCCCCGGCTTATCTCGCCCTGAGCCTTTTGGTCCCCGTGGCTTACGGCTCGCCCTGACCTCGAGTCCCCGTGGCTTAGGTCTCGCCCTGAACCTTTTTACCCCCCTGGCTTTCGGTCTCGCCCTGAGCCCTTAGTCCCCGTGGCTTACGGTCTGCCTGAGCCTTCTGAGTCCCCGTGGCTTACGGTCTCCCCCTGAGCCTTTTGAGTCCCCGTGGCTTACGGTCTCCCCCTGACCTTTTACCCGTGGTTTTCGGGCTCGCCCTGAGCCTTCTGAGTCCCCGTGGCTTACGGGCTCCCCCCCTGACCTTCTGATCCCCGTGGGTTACGTCCTCGCCCTAGCCTTCTTTGGGGTCCCCTGGGTTACGGCTCGCCCTACCTCTGAGGTTACTGCCCGCCCTGGGGTTTTCCCTCCCATTTTGCCCAGTGCCCCCAAATTTTTTCCCCTGTGGACCCCCAAATTTCCTAGGGATTTTTCCCCACGGGGGGTGCAGCCTGTAGTTGGTTTTGGGGGTTTCCCGGATTGTTTCGGGCCCCAGACCAGTGGGAAATTTCCCTTTTGTGGGTTGGAGGAGGAGGGGCTTTAAGGGGGGGGGTACGTCACGGTCCGGCCCTTCCGTTTTTTACGCTGCGGGCCTCTGCTGCGAACCGCCCTCGTACCTATTTTCCTATCGCGCTGTTTCCTGGTGCATGCCGCTGTGACGCTCCTGAGCTCTGTTTCCACCTGTATTGCTCTCCTCCATCTTGGCTCTGCCCTGATTCCCTGTCTCTATAGAGGCCGGGCCCCATCTTCCCTTCCTTTTTTTCCCCAGTTGCACGGGGGTTTGGGGTTCCCCCGCCAATCCCCTTCCACCTTGGGTTTATAAGCCGCTTCTCCTCCACTCGCGCCTGATCCTTGTTTGTCATGTTGTGTTTTTGTTTTTTTCTCTTGGTGTAGTCTTTTCTTTGGGTTTTTTGTCTGGTTTGTTACATCCGGGGGCCCCTGGGTCTTTTGTGTCTCGTCTGGTCCTTGTGATTTTCCTTTTCCCCCTGCCTGGTTTTTCCCGCCCTGGTCATGCCTTGGTTTCTTGCCTGATTTAGCTTACGTCCTGCTTTTGTTTTGGTGTCTGCAGTCTGTCTATTTTTTTTTCCCTTTACCTTTTGCTTTTCCTCCTGTTTGGGATCTTTTTTTGCCCCGTCTTTTTTTGTACCTGCACATATTTTACTTTTTTTGCTTTTTTCTTCCCTATTTTTGTTGGTGCCCCAGCCTTGGCACTCCTGCCTGCCCTTTACTGCCACTGCTGGGGGCTGCTCTGGGATGGGGCCCCGGGGGTTGGGGGGCTCAACCTTACCTCAAAGGGGCCCGTGAAGATACCTTCCCGATGGCCCCTTTTACGCCCCTCGGAAAAAAAGCCCGGCAGTGGTCCAGGGGCCCCAACCCGCTTTCACCCCCCCACCCCCTTACATTTAGTTGGGAAAAGACACCTTTTGTATATGAAAACTAGTGTTGGGTTGTAAAGGAAAATTTTTTGTGTCGGCATATGAAAAAATTTTAATGCCCAAACAGCAACATCTTCCTAGTCCAATAATCTACAATAGCCACAACCCTAAAAAGACGTTTGTCGAACCAGGGCTTTAAACTAGCAGGTGATAAGCTATCAGGGAAGAGAGAATGAAAATGAAAAGAGGTCATGGGTAAAGCAGTGGAGTTCAAGGAGAAACATTAAGAGCCCATCCCATGGCAGAGAGCAAATACCAGGGAATGGCTTTTCTTCATTGTTTGTGGAGAAAAGCCCTCCACCCTCGCATTGAGATGTTCATATTCCGCCCGAAAACCGGGTGGAAGAATGAACATGCTCAATGTTTTTTGGACCGCCGGCGGTCTAAAAAACCAGTGGGGACCACTGCACGGGTTTTCCATAGAGGTCCATTTAAAAGTTTGTTAGACAGTTTACAGATGAAAACCGTCTGTAAAACCGGCTGAAAACCCTTGCCGTGGGGACAAGCCCTTAGAGTAGATTTTCCAGACATTTCCAGCAATGTCATAGGGCCCAAAAGTGGTTTATCTATTTGAATATCTGAGGTATTCCATGATAGTGAATTGGGATGTATGGGAGCCAGCCATAACTTTTCGATTTCCACCCATATTGAGTAGGCATACAAAGACAATCTCCAGGAATTCTACTTAACTGGGCTGCCAGAAGTATTTTATAACATCTGGGACCCCCAACCCAACATTAGATTGGGGTGCCAGCAGTACACTTTTCAGAACCCTATGGCATCTATGAGCCCTAATAAATTGGATGATGGCTGCATTAACTGCCCTAAGTTCCCCATAGGGACTCAAACTGATAGAGATTCTAAAAAGTAAAGTAATTTAGAGAGTATTGTCATTTTGACCGAGGCTATTCTACAAAGCCATGACAAGGGTAAATGATGAAATTGATCAAGTAATTTCCTAATTTCTGCCAACAATTTGGGATAGTTCTGTTGATAAACAGAAGAGTACAAATCAGTCAAATAGATTCCTAAGTATTTCAACACAATTTTTCCAATTATAGTGGAAATTCTGTTGGAGTTGTTGCAGCTGAGATTTAGGCGTATTAATGGGCAAAGCTTCAGTTTTTTTAGTATTCAACTTGTATCCCGATATTCTACCAAATTCCCTCAATAGAGAATGCAAGTTAGGCAACGTCAACTGTGGTGATGACAGAGATAACAAAATGTCATCTGCAAATAGCAATAACTTGAACTCTCTTTTGCATACCATCACCTCTTTAATGCCAGGATTTAAACAAATGGCTGCAGCCAAAGGTTCAATAGAGAACATAAACAAGAGAGGTGAACATCTCTGTCTAGTTCCATTTCTAATATGGAAGGGATTAGACGAACTGTGAGGTAGTCTGATTGTAGCTGAGGGGTGAGAATACAGTTCTCTTATGGCTTCCATAAATGGGCTTTGTAGGCAATAACCACTCAGTGCCGAAAATAAGAAGGACCAATTCAGGCGATCAAACACCTTCTTCGTGTCAAGAAATGTATTATTCAAAATTTTACTGTGGATTACCTGCAGATTTCCAGGAATAAAATATTTTGCATATTCGTTTTTTACTTTTGTTTCACAGGAACATGTACTTATGGAGATATGCTAAAAACGCACCTTAAAATCTCCACAGTTTGCCAAAAATTTGTAGTGAGGATTTATCTGAGCAGATATTCCACGTTTTTTCTTACAAGTCCAAATCTGCAGCAACTTCATCTATTTCCTTTTCTCACTGTTATCTTTGTCGGCGTCATAAGAATTCTGTTACAAATAATCATATAAAGCGACTCAGAACTTCTAAACCTTACCAGAGCAACAATGTGATGTAGTGTGACTATAGGGCGACATGTATGAATGGCTTTATGCTATGAGTCAAAAACCTGTCGTAGCCCTGTGTGACACATGTATGAATTGTCCTGCACTAAAATCAATGTGCCAGATTTATTAATGTGCCTCGATAAAAGGTGGCACAAAACTGTTGTACCAATCCATACTAATTTCAAAATAGTAAGGCTGAGACAAATTTTGACGCCTTTGTGTTCCTGAAGGAAGGGTTTGCAGCAACACTGTACACAGCGTTGGAAAAAAGGTTTAAATCTAAGTGAAAGAATGAGTGCCCAAGTGTGCAAGTGCTTTTTTGTGTTTAAAGTGTGTTTTTCAACTTAAATGTGAGATTTAAGATTGTTAATCCTGCAGCAAATACCTATGTGAACTGCTGAGCGTATACTTGTTTATTTATTATTGCAGTATGTTTAAAATTTATAGAAGACATCTAGTTTATATATTGTAGCTATACTTATTTTGTGTATAGATTACATATAGAGTTGGGCGAATAGATTCTAATGAAGTGGAATTCATTTAGAATTTCAGGAAAACTTCGATCTGCGAAGTTGAAGTTTGGGGGTTCGCGGGAACGAAGCGTTTTTTTAATTTTATAAAATGGGAAAGCCAGGGGTTTACAGGGGGCAAAAGAACTAGGGGAGGAAGAAAGAAAGTAGCCAAAATGACTGCGAGATAAAGAACAGGCCGGGGGGATTCTGTACGTCACCGACATATAAGCCGGGGATGCGACGCTGGCAGTTCACATTCCTCTCTCGTGCATGTTGTAGCTGCTGCAGCCCCTGTAGCGAGATCTCACACAAAAGAAAGAATTTTAAACAGCGATTCTTGGGGGGGGATGTAAGCTTTTCACAGAGCGTTTTCTTTCCGTTCAAATTTTTTGTTTTTGTAGGGTTTTGGAATTAAATCCATTTGCGGGCCCCGGGACTGACCATAGGGCCACCGGGCATTCCCAGCGGGCCGCGGGGTCTGGGCCCAGGGCCGCTCATGCCCGCCGGGAGGACGGTGTTCCCCCCCCGGGGCCCGAGTGCCGGGCCCCTCTGTGGCCGTACGGGGGCCCGCAAGGGGTCCTCAGCGCCCGCCCCCCTGTGCGGGGGGCCGACATGCCCCCCCCCGCCACACGTCTGCAGGGGCGGGGGATTGACCCGGGCCGTGCAACCATAGGGCCCCCGCTTGCACCGTGCGGTGCGGGCAGCAACCGAGGCTGAACATCTGGGTCTTTATCCCGTCTGTTCAGCTCCCAGGAGGCCCCCGGGGAGGGGCGCGATGTAATGACTCATCGCGCCCTGCTCCACGGCCCCGAACTTCAGGAGCGGGGCCCCCTCCGGGTGAAGGGGAAAGGAGGACAGCGGGTTCCGGTGAGTATTATTTTTTTTTTTTTTTTTTACTTTTACGTCCCTGGCGCCTATAATTGCCCTGCCCTGGCCCACCATAGATACCCTGCCCTGGTACCTATATGATGACCCCTCCCGTATATGATGCCCTGCCCCGGCACCCAACAAGTCACTGGTTTGACCCCACATGGGAATATTGTGTACAGTTTTGGGCACCCGGCACAGGAAAGACATTGTAACTTTAACGGTACAAAGGCGGGAACAAAAATAAAAAAAGGGCTGGGGGACTACAGTACACAGAAAGATTGGCAAGATTAGGGGTATTTAGTTTAGAGAAAAGAAGCTTCGGGGGGACATAATAAATATGTTTAATACATCAAAGTCAATATAGAGATCTCTCCCAATATTTATTTATACACAGGGCTGTATCTAGAACAAGGGGGCATCCTTTACGTCTTGAGGAACGAAAGTTTCTACATAAACGTAGAAAGGGATTCTTTACTGTAAGAGCAGTGAGACTATGAAATTCTCTGCCAGAGGGACTGGTCATGGTGAATTCAATAACTGAGTTCAAAAAGGGTTTGGATGCATTTCTGGAGCGTAATAATATACCAAGTTATAGTGACTAGGAGTCAGGAGAGGGGTCATTGATCCAGGATTTTTCTGATTGCCAGATTGGAGTCAGGAAGGAATTTTTCCCTAAAATGAGGACAATTGGCTTCTACCTCATGTGGGGTTTTTGCCTTCCTCTGGATCAACACCTTAGCACAACAGGCTGAACTAGATGGACGACTTGTCTTTTTTTAGCCTTACAAACTATGAAACTATGAAACTATGAAACTATGCCCTGCCTTGGCTACCTATACCCTGCCCTGGCTATAAGATGCCCTGCCCTGGCTACCTATACCCTGCCCTGGCTACCTATACCCTGCCCTGGCTATATGATGCCCTGCCCTGGCTACCTATACTCTGCCTTGGCTATATGATGCCCTGCCCTGGCTACCTATACCCTGCCCTGGCTATATGATGCCCTGCCCTGGCTACCTATACCCTGCCCTGGCTACCTATACTCTGCCTTGGCTATATGATGCCCTGCCCTGGCTACCTATACCCTGCCCTGGCTATATGATGCCCTGCCCTGGCTACCTATACCCTGCCTGGCTATATGATGCACTGCCCTGGCTACCTATACCCTGCCTGGCTATATGATGCCCTGCCCTGGCTGCCTATACCCTGCCCTGCCCTGGCTGCCTATACCCTGCCCTGGCTGCCTATAATAGCACTGCCTACCTATACACTGCCTTGGCTGCCTATAATAGCCCTGCCTACCTATACACTGCCCTGGCTGCCTATACACTGTCCTGCCTGCCTATATACTGTCCCTGCCCTGTCCGCCTGTATACTGTCCCTGCCTGCCTGTATACTGTCCCTGCCTGCCTGCATACTGGCCCTGCCTGCCTGCATACTGGCCCTGCCTACCTATATACTGGCCCTGCTTGCCTACATACTGGCCCTGCCTATCTACATACTGGCCCTGCCTGCCTAATGGGGGTCTACCTATTTACATGCCACTTATCTGACATTTTTTAATTTCTAATTTTTCGGGTCTAACATACGCTGTTTGGGGAATTGATAGGAAAGTGCTGGAAAAGAGAGGAGTCTAAGATGTATTTGTTGTAAATTCTACAGGGACGAGTAGTGACCACTAGAAGAGGACACTGCATGCTGTACTGGACAGAGAAAGAAATGGAAGGGAACAACTCATCAGGAAGACATCATGGAGGTTTGGGCCAGAAGGAGAAGAAAAGGAGAAGAGAACAACTCCCATCATGATGACGTCTCCTGTGAGTCCCTGCTGCCAGGGGTCATTTTACTTCTGTGTTGAATCAGTGCCGTATTCATGTGATAGTGACCTGACTACTGGGGATGTGATTGGTGGGGTTGTAGGTTATGTTGGTGCTTATGTAGTGTCAGTGTGGGCTTGTCCCTGATTGTAAAGCAAGTGCACACCTGACTCTGTGATTATTGGTTTCTCTGCACCACTTTTTCTTTTTTACTTGTGTGTAGGGGGCTTTCACACTTAGCGGTTATGGTGCATTTTTTGATGCGTTTTTTTGTGCAGAAATGTTCAGCATTAACTGCTCTGCCTTTCTGCACAAAATGCACCAAAAACTCTCCGTGTGAAAGCAGCTTTATAGTGTAGTTTATTTTAGAAAGTGGCGAGGTGCGAGAACTAGGGGCATTTTTTTAAGCGGATATTGTATGTGGGCTGCTGGGGGCTTAGTGCCAGGGCTGATTTTTATTCCCAGTCCGGCCCTGCCAGTCTGCGTCCAATTCAGCTGCATATCCATTTTAATGCTACCTGCTCAGTTCTGGAGTACATTGAATATCCAAGGGTTATCTAAGCCTGTTTTTGCTGTTGTATTCAGTTAAAGAAACAGTGTTTTTTCAATCCAAATACCAATCATTTTTGGCTGCTCATTTCTTTTGCACAATTTATATCCAAGGGCTACTTAAACGTCTTTGTGCTATTGTAGTCAGCAAGAGAAAGTTTTTTTTTAAACGCCAAAGAAGAAATTTTGCCTGTAGCATAATTCATATCCGTAGGTTAAGTGTTTTTCTGCTGTTGTAGTCAGTAAAATACACGTTTTAACCCGCCACATAGCTGTTAATTTTTGGCATCTCATTTCTTTTGCGCAATTTAGATCCAAGGGTTAATTAAGCGTTTTTCTGCTGTTGTAGTCAGTAAAACAAACGGTGTTTTTCAACGCCAAAGAAGAAATTTTACCTGTAGCATAAATCATATCCGAAGGTTAATTAAGCGTCTTTCTGCTGTTGTAGTCAGTAAAAGAAATGGTGTTTTTCAATGACAAAGAAGAAATTTTGCCTGTAGCATAATTGTCATGGATGCCCTTGCAACCCCCATCCTGTGTTGCAGGCGCATCCATGCCCCACTACTGAGCGGCGCCGCGACCCGCATGTCGGGTCTCGTGTGCGCTCACTCCCCAGGAGGTTCCCCTGTAAACTTACCCGGCCACGCTACTGTTGTAGTCTCTGTCCCGCGGCACACGCGGCCCCGCTCTCTAGGGCGCGCGTGCACCAGTAGTGTTAAATTTAAAGGGCCAGCGCACCGGTAATTCATTATTGCCGGCCGCTGCCCCTTTTTACGCCTGCCTCTTCCTGGATACCCTGCCGCCTACTGAGAAAGCGTTTCCTGAGTCTAGTTCTGATTACTGTGTACCGTACCTTCTTGCCTCCATCCCTCGACCACGGACCTTTGCCGCTTGTCCCGACCTTATTGCCTGTCCCTGACTACGAGCCTGCCTGACGATTCTGTACCACGCTATACCTTGGCTGCCACCGCAAGCAAATCACGTCAGGGGACGCGACCTAGTAGACTCCCTTTGTGGCGGGCTCTGGTGAAAACAGGGGACCTACTCAGATTCCACTCCCTGGCGAGGCTTTCACCATCGCTTGCGGTGATCCATTGGATCCACTACTGCGAACCGTTACAGTAAGATCCGGCCATGGATACCGCCAAGGTGCCTCTACCGAGCGTCTCTGACAACACCACCATCGTGGCCCAGCAATCGAAGCAGATCGCACAACAATCAGCTGTCTGCTATGATACAGCGGCTCATCGCCACTCAGCAGCAGCAGTCGGCTCCTCCAGTGGCAGCCGCTCCGGGGTTGTCTGCCGGTCCTAAACTCCAGTTGTTCATGCCGACGAAGTTTGATGGGGACCCAAAGGCCTGCAGGGGCTTCATCACCCAGTGCTCCCTCCACGTGGAACTTATGGCTGGTCAGTTCCCGTCGGAAAGGTCCAAGGTGGCCTTCGTGGTCAGTCTCCTCTCCGGAAAAGCCCTGGCCTGGGCGACTCCTCTCTGGGACCGAGGCGATCCGGTCACAGCTGATCTTGTAACATTCCTACAGGAGTTCCGCAGTGTCTTCGAAGAGCCTGCCTGCGCTTCGTCTGCTGAGACCGCCTTACTGAACCTGCAGCAAGGGAACTCCTCCGTTGGTGACTATTCCGTGCAATTCCGCACACTAGCATCGGAGTTGGCTTGGAACGATGCAGCATTGTGCGCCACGTTCAAGAAGGGCCTCTCCAGCCAGATTAAGGATGCCCTCTCCACCCGGGACCCTCCGTCTTCGTTAAGTGAGCTCATCCATCTGGCGACCCGGATTGATATCCGTTTCTCGGAGAGACGTGAGGAGCTCCGCCAAGAGCATGAACTGGTCCGAACACGTCGTCTACCTCGTCTTGTGCCGATGTTTCTACGGTCTCCACTGCCTTCTTCCCAACTAGCCGTGGAAGAGGCCATGCAAGTGGATAGAGCCAACCTGACTCCGCAGGAACTTAACCGACGACGTAAGAAGAACATGTCTCTACTGCGCTAGCCCTGAACATCTCCTCAGGGGTTGCCCGCTCCGTCCGCAACGTCTGGGAAACGAGCGCACCTAGGCTTCGTGGGAGAGGCGTCCCTAGGTGTGAGCAACCCCTCTCCTCGCCTGACTATACCCGTACTAGTCGGGTTTGGACCTGGAATCCGGTTTCAAGCCTTGGCCTTCCTGGACTCTGGTTCAGCCGGGAACTTTGTGGATGCGGCCTTGGTGTCCAAGTATAACCTCCCGGTGGTCCACCTGGAGAAACCTCTGGCCATCTCCTCTATCAGTGGAGAGATTCTCAATGCATCTGGTCCTGTTTCGTACCGAGCCCTTGTCCCTACAAGTTGGGGCACTCCATAAGGAGAGACTGTCGTTTTATGTGTTACCTCGGTCATCCTCAACAATTCTTCTGGGTCTTCCTTGGCTGCAGCAACATGCCCTGGTGCTGGATTGGAAGACGGGTGAAGTCTTGCGTTGGGGACAAGGTTGTCGTTCCTGCTGTTTGGTGGCACCTCGCCCGGTGCTTCCCGCTTGTCCTCTACTAACGTCTACATCGCTGGCGGACCTCCCCGCACCCTACCAAGAATTTGCGGATGTGTTCTCGGAGAAGGAAGCAGAAACCCTACCTCCTCATCGTCTCTATGAATGCCTAATCGACCTGCTGCCTGGCACACCCCCCTCCCCGGGGCAGGGTCTATCCACTGTCAGTACCATATACTCAAGCCATGACTGCTTACATCAGGGGCGTTGCTAGGGTCCCAAAACATTCAGGGCTCAGGCCCTTAAGTTTTTCTGAGTAGGGCTGGGTTCACACTGCATTTTTCACGCCTCATTGTGAACTGTGGATGTATTTTTACAGAGAAAAACCTTCTTTTCCTGTCACTAATTTTCTGCACATTCCACGTAGATCCCGTCCATCTCCTCAGCAGTCACTGCACAATGAAAATCAGGCCTGACAAATTTGCATTTTCAAAACCTCTCACCTATGTATGACAGTGACAGTCACCAAAAAATACACCTATACATGGAGCAAGTAGACCAGACGACTCATTGTTAGTAAAAAAAAACTCCTACAAAACCAAGACCCAAAACTATTACTACTTAAGGTTCAAATAATTCTGCCAGACCCTGACCAAACACAACCCCCACATGTGACATCAGTTGTACATATAACACCGCCATACAGTGACCATATAGTGGTAGATACTAGTTGTATGTAGGCTCAGCAGAAATATCAGTGATTACACTGCAGTTACATTTAGTGACTCAAAGGAGACGTCTCTGAAGAGTTGTTCTCTTTCTCTTCTTCTTTTCCATCTGTCCCAGACGCCATGATGACTTCTACCGTCCACAACTCTTCACTGAAAAATGTACAAAACAAACATCTTAGACTCCTCATTTTATCAGCATTTATCTGCATATTCCTATCTATTCCTATCTATTAAATTCCTATCAAACTCCCCATCTATAGTGCCCCCAATGGTAATAATTACCCTTATGTAGGTAAATATTTGCCCCCTGTAGCCAGGTAGTAGCCCCCTTTAGCCAAGTCAATAGCCCCTCTAGCCAGGTTACTGCCCTCTGTAGCTAGGTTACTGCCCCCTTTAGGCAGTAATATGCACCCTGTAGCCAGGTTACTGTCCCCTTTAGCCAGTAATATGCCCCCTTTAGCCAGTAATATGCCCACTTTAGCCAGTAATATGCTCACCTTAGCCAATAATATGCCCCATTAGCCAATAATATGCCCTCCTCAGCCAGGTTATATGCCCACTTAGCCAGTAATATGCCCCCTTTAGCCAGTAATATGCTCCCCTTAGCCAATAATATGCCCTCCTCAGCCAGGTTATATGCCCCATTTGCCAGTAATATGCCCCTTTTAGTCAGTAATATGCTCCCCTTAGCCAATAATATGTCCCCTTAGCCAATAATATGCCCCCTTTAGCCAATAATATGCGCCCTTAGCCAAAAGTATGCCCCATTAGCCAATAATATGCCCTCCTCAGCCAGGTTATATGCCCCCTTAGCCAGTAATATGCCCTCTTAAGCCAGTAATATGCTCCCCTTAGCCAATAATATGCCCTCCTCAGCCAGGTTACATGCCCCCTTAGCCAGTCATATGCCCCTTTTAGTCAGTAATATGCTCCCCTTAGCCAATAATATGCCACCTTAGCCAATAATATGCCCCCTTTAGCCAATAATATGCGCCCTTAGCCAAAAGTATGCCCCCTTTAGCCAGTAATATGTCCCCTTTAGCCAGTAATATGCCCCCCATAGCCAGTAATATGCCCCCATAGCCAGTAATATGCCCCAATAGCCAGTAATATGCCTCCCATAGCCAGTGATATTCCCCCCATAGCCAGTAATATGCCCCCCATAGCCAGTGATATGCCCCCCATAGCCAGTAATATGCCCCCCAGCCATTGATATGCCACCCATAGCCAGTAATATGCCCCCCAGCCAGTGATATGCCCCCCAGCCAGTGATATGCCCCCCAGCCATTAATATGCCCCCCAGCCATTAATATGCCCCCCAGCCAGTAATATGCCCCCCATAGCCAGTAATATGCCCCCCATAGCCAGTAATATGCCCCCATAGCCAGTAATATGCCCCCCATAGCCAGTAATATGCCCCCCAGCCAGTGATATGCCCCCCATAGCCAGTGATATGCCCCCCCAGCCAGTGATATGCCCCCCAGCCAGTGATATGCCCCCCATAGCCAGTAATATGCCCCCCATAGCCAGTAATATGCCCCCAGCCAGTGATATGCCCCCCATAGCTAATAAAAATAAAATAAAAAAAAACTACTTACCTAATGAGGCACGATCCGCGCGTCCAGGTCCTGCAGCTTGAGAACGGTGTAAGCAGCGTGATGTCATCACGCTGCTTACGCCATCTCACGGGGCCCGTGACCTCCTCAGTCAGCAGAGCTGCCGGCTGAGGAAGCCCAGCGTCGCAGAGGGCATGAGTCAAGCAATGCGTCACTCCCCCTGCGACGCTGAGGTGTATGTACAGCGGTATACATACAGGGGGGAAGACAGGACGAGAACGATCCCTCCTGCCTCCTCCCCGACTCTGACTGCGCAGCCGCTGTGAAACGGTCGCGCAGTCAGAGAGATCGGCGGGCACCGCCCGCACTAAGGAGCGCTCCAGGCCCATGGCAGCGGTCTGGAGCCGCCGAGATTTGGGGCACAGGCAGATTAATTCGGGGCTCGTGCCTTGGCTTACATCCAGGAGAATCTTAAGAAGGGGTTCATATGTAAGTCCTCCTCACCTGCCGGGTTCTTCTTCGTGTCTAAGAAGGATGTCTCTCTCTCGTTCCCGTATCGATTACCGCGGTCTCAATAAGATCACCGTGAAGAACCGGTATCCCTTGCCGTTGATCACCGAGCTGTCCGATCGTCTCCGTGGAGCCAAGATCTTTACCAAACTAGACCTACACGGAGCTTACAATCTCATTCGGATCCGAGAAGGAGACGAGTGGAAGACGGCCTTCAAAACCTCGAGGGTGGTCACTTCCCCAAAAATACCTGGTGAATTGTTTTTGGGGCTCTTTCAAAGCTTTTGCATTTTTCCAGGGGTTGTCAAAAATGGGCTTCAAGATCCTTAAAACCTGTTTTTATTTGTGTTGACGATTTTTATCGACAAAGTTAAATCGGGGAAAGGTTTTTTATGGTGGGCAAAATTTTTTAGATCATGCGATAAATTTAAAGGGTTTAAAAAAACTTGCAAACCCTCTATTAAGACGCGCCATTTTCCCGGCCCCCCCCCCCCTTCCCCCGAATTTTGGCGGGCCCCAAAACAATTAAAAAGAATAGAGCAGGGGGGAAGTTGTTGCGACTCATGACCCGGGATGTTTTAAAGGTTCGAATTTGGGTGGAAAAACACATGAAACCCCGTATTTCATAGGGAAAAGCGTTTCCCGTTAGGGCCCCTTTGTGTCTTTCAGCGGCCCCATAGGAATAAAGGGGGAAAAGTGCAAACCTTTTGGGGCCCCTGTGAGCCCAAAAAAAAAAAAAAAAGGCCCCCTTTCTAAAAAAAACAATAAAGAACACTTTTAAAAAATCACCAAGACTTTGGGGTAGACATTGCACTGCAAATTTTTTTTTTATTAACCCTTTGCCCATTGAAATAATTTCCTGGGTATTGGGCAGCCTGAACTTAAAATTGGATACACATCATTTTTTATAAATGCAGTCCTTTGTTAGGTCAAAACTCCCCTTTTATTAAACCCAAAAAAAATTTCAGATAGGTTTTTCAATTTTTTAAATTTTACCCTTCCACCCTTTTTGATTAAACCACCTTGCCGGGTTTAAATTTCAATCCAGCAACTTGTAGTCAGCACAGGTTGTTTGTTGCCAAAATAAACCCTGTATCATTTTGAAAAATAACAAAAAACGTTTTTTTTTTTGACTTTTGCGCACCCCAGCTTTGTTCTTTTGAGCAGCACCCAAAACGAAAATCTTAAAACAAAATTTTCTATAGCCCACCACAGTGAATTAAAAGGGTGCAAAAAATACCGTTTTATTATACGAAAACATAACAGAAAAACTTTTTTTTGATCTTTGCGCACCCAGCTTTGTTCATTGACGCAGCTTCCACGTAAATCTTAAAACAGCAATTAAAATAGCACCACGGGGGAATTGAAAGGTCCAAAAAAAAAACCGTGTATTAAAAACGAAAACATAACAATACTTTTTTTTGACTTTTGCGCACCCAGTTTTGTTATTGGGACGCAGCATCCACGAAAATTTTAAAAACAAAAATTTCTTTAGTCACCCGGGTGAATTAAAAGGTGAAAAAAATCCCCGTGAATTATACAAAAAAAAAACCCAGATACTTTTTTTTTTACTTTTGCGCACCCATTTTTTGTTCATTGACGCAGCATCCACGAAAATTTTAAAAACCCAGCAATTCTATAGTCCCCCCCAACAGGGGGAATTTAAAAAGGGTTGCAAAAAATACCGTGTATTATAAGAAAACATAACAGATGACGTTTTTTTTTGATTTTTTGCGAACCCACTTTTTTCATTGACGCAGCAATCCACGAAAAAATCTTTAAAACAGCAATTCTATAGCCCACCACAGTGAATTAAAAAGGGCAAAAAATACCGGGAATTATCCCAAAACATAACAGTTTACGGGGTTTTTTGACTTTTCCCGCCCCACTTTGTTCATTGACGCAGCATCCACTAAATCAAAAAACAGAAAATTTTATAGCCCAACCACAGGTAAAATTTAAAAGGTGAAAAAAAAACCGTGTAAAAATACCAAAAAAAAACAGATACGTTTTTTTTTGATTTTTTCCCGCCCCAGCTTTTTTTTATTAAACCGAAAGCCCCAAACGTAAATTTTAAAAAACAGCAATTCTTTTGTCAACCACAGTAAATTTGAAAGGTGCAAAAAAACTGTGTTTTAATACGAAAACATAACAGTTACTTTTTTTTTGTTTTTTGCCACCCACTTTTTTAAATTGACGCAGCACCCACGAAAAATTTTAAAAAACAGAAATTTAAAAATATCACCACAGGTAAATTGAAAGGTGCAAAAAAAACTGTGTTTTATATAAAAACAAACAATAGGGTTTTTTTTGGGCCCTTTTGCGAAACCCCACTTGTTCTTTTAAACCAGCACCCCAGTAAATCTTAAAACAGCAATTCTATAGTCCCCAAAATTTAATTGAAAGGTGCAAAAAATACCGTGAAATTAACAAAAAACTTAACAATACGTTTTTTTTTGATTTTTTGCCCACCCCCAGAATTATTTATAGAAAACCTTAATTTAAAATTTTGAACCCCAAAAATTTTGTTTTGAAAAGGGATTTAAAGAATAGTTTGTGATTTGCCGTTTTTTTTAATAAAGATTTTCCAAAAATTTTCCCCATACCTTCTCAAATTTTTAATTTTCTGAACATGGACAAATCAGGGGGAACCCGGGGCAAAGGGGGGGTTAGCCCAGGGAGGTAAGGTACGAGAAAAAGGTGCCCCTTTTAAAGCGCTGGCGACAACCCGCATCCCAGGGGAATTGCCCAGTTCAGGATTTGCCCGGCCTGTCATCGGGGGGTTCGGGGGCCCTTTTAATCTAAATAACGAACACGTCCCCCAATCTGCCTTCAGTGGTTAATGCAACCGCATCACAGTTTTACCTCCTCGCCCTTTCCCCAGCCCACGGCCAAAAAATGCCCCGTAAATCACATAAATCAGCATCCTCCAACAGAAGCAGCCCAAATGTCAATCGTGAACCCACCACTTTGGATAATCCATTTTTAAAAGACCTCTTTGAGGACAAAATGGGGTTTTGGGGTCAGAAGGAAATTTTAAAAGATCAAGGGGAAATGTTTTAGCTGCTCTGCCCGCCCATTTTTACAGAGGGGGTAAAGGGAACCGGTCAAAATCGGCAAAAATCCCGGGGGGGTCGAAACCCCCGGGCAGTCCCCCTTGCGGGTACCCGCAGCTTCTGGATGCAGAAAGCCCGGGACGCCCAAGGTCACCTGTTTTGGGATAAAGAGGATTTTACGACATTGGGGAAAACCATCCGGGTTTTTTTCCCGCAGAATTTGCTTGCAGCGCTTCACTTGGACGGGGAAAGGAAGACGAGGGGGTAGTGCAATACGGGTCCCCCAAAAAAAGGGGAGGGGGAAAGGCCCGGCAAAAAAAAATCCGCTGATTTTATTCCGCCACCACGGGTCCCAAACCCCCCCTCCTCCCCTTATCCCCCGGCAAAAAGGTCCGGGACCCCCAAAAAGCCTGGGCCTTTTTTGAGAAAAGCCCTGATTCCCCCCGCGTTCCCACTTTTTCCCCCCCTTTTTTGCCGAAAAACCAAAAGTAGAGGCAAAAATCTTAAGGGGTTTAAACCCACCACCAACTGTCTAAAAACCCTAAAACCCCAAAGGGCAGATTAAAAATAAAGGGGAACACTTGGGCCCAAAAAAAGGCCATACCGACCCCGGGGCCCCCCAAACCCAAACTGTCAAAAACCCTCTGTTCTCCCCTCCTCCTCCGCCACCCCCAAAGGGGTTCCTCAGCTCCCCCCATGTCCTCAAAGTCTTTAATCGGGGATCACCCTCCGCTTAAACCTCCCCCGTCGCCCGATACCACCACCACCACCAAGACCAATCCTACCCCTTCTCCTTCCCCCTTTTTTTGAGGGACCTGCACCCGTACAGCGGCCACCCTTGAAAAAAGCCAGACTTTTTGTCTTCCCGGTTTGGGAGCAGAAGAAATTTCTTAAAAACCCCAAAAACCACCCCAAACCCCCAAAAGCCTGAATGTGGGAAATTGCCGGGGCCTTTTGGGCCCTTTTGGAAAAATTTTCCCTTTTCCGTCTGGGGGACACGGGAAGGGTTCCCCCCACGTCTTTTGGCCCCCCGCCTGCCCCCAATCCCGTTGCCGACAGGCATTTTTTTTTGCCAAAAAGTGCCCCTTTTGCCCTGGCCAGCCGCGTTAAATCTAATATTTCAAGCGCTTTTGTCTGCATCTTTTTCCCGGAAAAGTCCATTTTCACCACCAAAAAAAAGGACTATAAGGAGGGCCAAAGGGCCGCTAAAATCTCGTGCCCAAGCTCACGGGGTGAGCGGGTGGATGCCCTCTGGGGGTGACGGGGCCCCAAAAGGCTGGGGCGCCCCGCTTTTAAAAAAACGCAGCGATGGTGCGGGGCTTTTTTTCCCCCAAAGGGTCCTCGGGGGCATCACGTGCCCAAAACACCGGGCCGGTTGAAATTAACTTTTTTTGGAGACCATCCACCCCAAAAAGGTCAGGAGTTTGGGGATTGCTCTCCGAAACCGAGACCGACCGGGCCCTTGGTGACAAGAACCTTGTCCAGGCAAGGTGGTGTGCGATAAGGGGCGAAATCTGCTGGCCCCCTTTAAGAGGGTGGGCTGGAGCACACCCCCTTTGGCTGGCACAGCCCCAATGAACCTTGTGCCCAGAAATTTCTAAAGAGCTACCCGGGTCGGGACCCCCTTTCTAAAAGAAGGCCGAGGTCGATTTCGCACTTCCGCCTTCGCAACCCTCTTCGCCCGCCTGGCTGGGGTTGCAGCGCAGCTCCGGGCCCCCCCGTCAACCGCCTCATTGTTTACGTTTGGGCCCCAAACCCGGAATTCCACCCCCCCAAATGGGTCCAAACCCATTTGTGGGAGCACGCAATGCCATTAAACCCGTAAAAAGTACACAAAGGCCCCGAAAAGCAGCGGTGGGGGACCCCCGGGGTTTTTGACCAAACCCAGATGGGGGCAGGTTTAAAGAGCTCTGCAAAAAAACCTTTTTCCATTTTGAAGAACCACCAAAAAGGGGCAGTGCGGAAAATGCCCTTTTCACATTTTTGGGATTGTGGGGACTTAAATTTTTGGAATGATATTGGACCCTGAAACACCCGGTCCCGCCAGCACGGAAGGGGGGACGGGGCACAGAATTTCAGACACGGAGCCTTTCCCCTCCGTCATAAACCACAAGGCCCCCACAGTTTCTCAATTTTTTTTCGGTCTTTATTAGGCAGTGGTTCAGGGTCCAGAGCAGTGCTAGGGGGGCACCCCCCAGCCCAGGTGCACATCTGAGGGGAAGTCAGGGCTGGGGTTGAAACTGTGCCGGGAAAACGGGGGGAGAGGAGGAAGGTATTCCAGACACCGACGTCCCCCGCCTTGGAAAAAAGTTGGCGTGAAAATTTTAGGGAGATGAGGGGGGAAATGGTTTTTTCCCAGTGCCCCTCAACCCGAAGGGTGGGAACTCAAGGGTCCATCTCTCACATGAGTGCTTTTGGGGTGCTCCATTTCCTCCCAAAATGATCCCGCATTAAAGGCCCTCAAAATGAACAAAAAATTTTCTGGGTGGCCACCCTTCTGGATCCCCCGGTAAAAAAACAAAACTCAGTACTTTTCCCTTTCCCCCCACCCAAATAGAGATAAAATGCCCGAAATTGGGGAAAACTTTCTGAAATTTATCAACTGGAACATCTGTTGCGTCTGCTTCACGTTCTTCAAAAAGTCACGGTGGAACAACCCCCACGAACCCTGACCCGCAAATAGAGTGCCAAGCAGCCCCTTTGGGGGCAGCACGGCAGCAGCAGGGAAAGGGGTTTGGCAGAAAAACCCAATGGGTTTACCTCTTTGGGAATCTTTTTTTACACCTCACCAAAAAGCTTTCAATGCAGGGGCCCCCGATACCAAAAAACCAGAGACCACTAAAAACATGGTGCAACACTTATCTGCGCTCCAAAAACCATTTTTTTTATGTGTTTCCGGGCCCAAAAAAACTTCTGGGTATCCCAAAAAAGGACCCAATGGGCCCCAGCTGGCCCCCGCCCCGCCATAGAGGTGTTGTCCTGCCCAGCAGCCAGCGTCATATCTGAGCGGACCTTTTACACAGCCGGAGGGGTCCCTTACCGACAAACACTCCGCTTTCCAAAAAATTTGTATCGTTTGGGGGAAAAAATTTAAACGAGATGAATTTAGGGTGGACCTCTATAGTTGTGGGGACCCCAAATTTTTGAGGTCCCGATTTTTTGCTGGTCAAAATTCACATTCCCCTCCAAACAGAAATGGTCCCTTGAAAAAAAATTATTGTTTAAAAAGATCATTTCTCACTGCAATTTTTTATTTTCAATTTCCCCAAAATTCAATTTTTTTCTGGTTTTTGCTGTGAGGAGACTAAAAACACCAAGGGTTTTATGAAAAAAACCCCTATTTCCCTTTACTCACTTCATCTTTAAAAATTTTTCACATTTTTCCCAAAGGTTTTGGGGGCAATTTGGGCCCCACAATTTTAACCCGTGGCTGAGAAGTAATATTTAAAAATTTTTTTGGGGGCATGTTTCTGTGAGATACAGCAATAATCAAGGGGGCCTTTGGGAACAAAAGTGGGGTTTTAAAATGGAATTTTTCCTTCCCGGGAAAAATTTTTTAAAATTGGTGAAAGTCCCTATTTATAATTTTTTTTGGGGCATGTTTTTTTGTGAGGGTACAGCAAATAATTTATGGGCCTTTTGGGAAAAGAAATTGGGGTTCTAAGGTGGCAAACTCCTTCACAAATTTTTTAAAAGTGGGTGAGAATCCCTTTTTAAAAAATTTTTTGGTCATGCTGCTTTGAAAAAGCAGCAATACTAAAAGGGCCCCATTTAAAAAAAAGGGTTTTTTCTAAAGACATTTTTCTTTTTCCCAAATTTTCAAAATTTGGGTCATGGGTCATGTTTTTGAATTTTTTGGGGAAATTTTCTGGGGACATTTCCCGGCTTTTTAACTAAAAGGTCCCCCATTTTTAAAAAAAGTTGTTTCTAACAGACATTTTTTCTTTTTTACAATTGTCCAAAGTGGCCAAGGGTCATGCTTTGGGAATTTTTTGGGCATTTTGGCCCGTGACAAGCAGCTATACAACCCGGGCCTATTCTAAAAAGTTGTTTCTAACAACATTTTTTTCTTCACAAAGGTCCCAAAATGGCCCCAAGGGTGAAAGGTGCTGTCAAAACAAATAGGTAGGAAAACTTTAAAGGACACATAAAGCAAAAAAAAACTTTTTTTGCAAAATCTTTAACATACTATCAAACCCTATTTTTGAGACAAACCCCTTTAATAAATTAAAAAAAAGAAACAAAGACAAGGGGGATTCCATCCGTTTTTAAAAAAGTGTTTTCTAGAAATTTAAAATACTAAAAAAAATTGCATGTACAAAATACGGTTTAAAAAAACCTCGAAATTTTACAAGGAGGAAAAAGGAAGACTTACCAATGTTGGTTTTACAAAGGACATGGAGTATGGAGCACGGGCAGAAACAAAAAACAAAGACAATTTCCTCCCCGCACTTTTTGTAAAATGAGAAAAAAAAATGGGCCCAAAAAAAAGGGCACCCTGGGTGGAACAGGGGCGTTTAAACCCCCAGTAAAATTTCCAAAGGGGAAGCCAATTGGCCGCCCTCATTCCGGGGGGCAAACCTAACCCAGGAAATTTTCTGTGAAATTAAAAAGGGTTTGGGGTTCTCACACTTCCCCTTTCCCCTTTTCCCCACCCTGCTTCAGCACGACAGTTTTCTCGTTGGGTTGCGTCATCAGGGATTTTTAAAACCCGCGTGTTAAATAGATGACGGAAAGCCAGCCTGGGGTCTCACCGCACCCACTGTAACTCCGGGCCCCGGGGCCCCTGTGGCCCAGGACAGTTTTTTTCCCAAAGTCCCAGTTTTAAAAAAAATGGTGGTTGAAAGAAATCCCCTTTTTTCCCCCACTTTTTAAATGTGGGGGTCATGCAGGTTTGGGGCTCATCTGTGCCCAGGACAGGTATAGGCAAGTCCGTGAAACTAAAATGGGGTTGAAAGACTCCTTTTTTTTGGCACTTTTTTAAAACTGGGGGGTTTGCCCGGTTTTTGGGGGTCATGCTGTGGGCCAGGGCAGGTATAGTCAATGTCCAGTGAAACAAAATTTTGGGGTTTTAAAACCCTTTTTTTTCCGGGACTTTTTTTTAAAAGTGGGGGTTTTGCAGGGTTTTGGGGCCCCATGCTGTGGGGCCCCGGGCAGGTATAGTCAAAAGTCCCGTGAAACTAAAATGGTGGGTTTAAAGAAATCCTTTTTTCCGGCACTTTGTAATCTGGGGGTCATGCAGGGGTTTGGGGGTCATGCTCGCTTCCAGGACAGGGGAAAATTTTTAATTTTCCAGTTCAAGTAAAGATTGGTTTTTCAAATCATACGGGCCCTTTTGGCACTTTTTTAAAAATTTTTGGGTGATGCAGGGTTTTTTGGGGCATGCTTGGTACAAGACAGGGATAGTGAATGGGGGTTTTTTTTTTTCTGTGGCTTTTTTAACCTAAGTGTGTTCCTAAAATGTGGGACGTATCCATTTGACTGTTGTGGGGTGTTTTAAATTTCCCCTTTTCCCGCCCTGTTTTGGGGGGAAAAAAATGAAAGGGGTTGTTTTCTTTTCCCATAGACTTTAAAGGTATCCTCATAATCTGATGCTCACATGAAAAAACCCTTTTCGATGGTGGCCCCACTATCGACTATCACCCGATGTCGATAGCCAACGTAAATCGCTCATCACTACTGTTTGATGTCTACCTGGATGACATTCCTTAGTTTCATTCTGGGACCAGAGTCTTACCAGGCCCATGTGCGACAGGTTCTTCGGGGTTTACACGCTTAGCCATATTTTCGCCCATCCAAGTTGGAAGAAAAAAGGTCTCTTCCACATGACCAGTCTTCCTTTTCAGCTACATATCTCGGACAAGGGTTTTTTATAATGGATCTCACTAATTTTTTCTGCCATCCTGTAATGGACACGTCAGTAGGCCTCCGTGCATAAAGAGATTTTGGGCCTTCGCCAACTATTATAGGTGGTTTGTGCCCAAACTTCTCCTCACTGGTTGTCCCCAATCATGGCCCTTCACCATAAAGATGCTAATCTGATGCTTTGGCCACCAGGGTCTGATGAAGAGGCTTTTTTTTGGTTTAAAGTATTTAAATCAGCATTTGCTTCTGCACCCGATGCTTTCTCGACATGATACGGAGAGAGAAACCTTTTCTACCTTAGGAGGTCGACGCCGCTTTCATGGAGCTGGGCCGTTACTCACCCAAAATGGGCCCACTGTCTAGACTCGCACGTTTGGTTCTTCTTAATTTTTATCCCTGAGAACCATTTCTTGGGGAGGAAACGCTGTCAGGGTGACTTATGTCTGTGTTCTTTATGTATTTTACTGTATAATATAATTTAGTTTGCTTAGGGAGGTGAGTCGCGAGAGGTGGGGTCGCCTTTTTCGGGGCGAGTGCTCAATCATGGATAGGACTAGTATTAGTGATAGCGATAGTGCTTTTTTCTATTATATGGTATATACTGTTCAAAGGGGGCAACGGGAGTCTACTGTGACAAGGTTCTTCAGAACCTGAGTTTTTAACACATTTTTGACCACATTTTTCTCCTCTTATAGGGAGGCATTCTCACTGCTAATAATTATTTGGTACAATGTCTTTTTTGCTGTGATATTAGCTAGGACATTGTTCATTGTTTTGATATGTAGGTATCTGAATCACGGGTACTTTATACATATACAGTTGCATATTTGTATAGTAGGCTCTATATGTGTTGAGGCCATTTTTATATATAAAGGATAATTGATTTCTAATTGATCATCTATTAAAGATTATTGTTTTAAGAAATTTTTTTTTGTTCTGTGTGAGACGGTTTCTATATTCCTATTATTATCTCTTTTTCTGTGAGTTTGTTCTAAAAAAATTGATATGGCTGGTTTCTATCAGGACCAATTAAAAGAGACCAATGGAAGACTGAAGGCATAAAAGTTTTTTTCGGATAGTGAACGTGAATTTCGATTAGCACTATTGATATCATAAGTATCATTTAAAATAGTAATTGCTTGATCAGCATATAAAGAAAACATTAGACCTGGGTGGGGAGACCTCAGTCTCTGGAGAGCTATTTTAGGGGCCAACCATCGTACCCTAGGACTTAGGGGGAATTATTACCAAGTTGCCTAGGAGTCGTGTTTCAGGTGCATTTTTTTTAGCCTAAATGGGGAAAGGAGCTGCTATGGGGAGCTCACATACGTTTTGATTTCGCAGTTATTAGTTGAGGAAGAAAACTCACACTTTAGAAATTTCAACCAAAAAACTGCAGGAGGAAAAAAAAATGATTCAAAACACTCAAATTTTAAAACGAACACCGACTTTGGTGGAGTGAACAAATTATTAAGAGCGCAATCTTGAAAAATATCAAAGTGCTCTGAAAAAATAGAAAAACTAAACAATATATAAAAGACTACAGGAACTTCAAACGATTAAAAAGGACCTATTCCTTTTTTGTAGTAGAACTAAAGATACAAGAAGGGACGATAAAATTTCTTTCTTCAGATATTGAGTCTTCAGATACTGATATCCTGGTAGTACAAAAATCAAGGAGAGGAAGACCAAAGGGAGAGGGAAGATGGAATACATCCCCAAATAAACACGAGGTTATTATGGTGATCCATCCTCCTATGGTGGTCTTTTTAGAGGAAACAGAGAGGACAGGAATGTCCCCTGAGAGAGCGAGACGAAGAGAAATAATGAATCTGTCAGATTTTCAATCTTTCAAATAAGATCACTTTACAGAGTTCGGAAAATTTTCGGTGTTGGGCATAAAGGTCCAATTTTGTTCCCATCTGTTAGGTTTTAGTCTCCTTTTGATGGGGGTAAGGATATTCATCTTTTTGTTTAGTCGTCTCAAGTGGCATAATTCTTTAGAAATCGGGACTCCTTAGAGGCAAGAGCATTGGTGTGATTTCTTAGGATTTGCCTGACATTAATTACTTGCCCGACGTTTATTCGACTTGAGACGGGTCAACAAGTGAGACCTATGGAGCCACCCCACCCCCCACCCCCCCTATACGTAGCCTCCAGGCTATACAAAGTCAGAGATTGACATGTTTTTCATACAAAACTTAAAACTTTGTCAGTCAGGGACTGGGAGAAATTGATATGTGGTACATCTTAAAATAATCTTACGTATTCCCAACTAAGCCCTTAGAGATCTGGAAAATATGTCAGGCATTATCCGGTTAAGCCATCGGATAAGGGCGGGAGGGAATTCATAGTAGTGTTGGTATCATTTCTAAAGTAATATTAGCATATGTAGCATTATTTGAAGGATCGCTCTTGCTATTACTATTCTCATACATGTTGATCCTACACCTTCCTTCTGTCAGGATCTAGAAGAAATTTTGATACAGGCCCTTGACAGAGGGTTGATCTCAGCTAATGAGAGTAAATTTATGATACCTAAACATTCGGGTTAACCCTTGTTTTTATGCCAACCTAGATACATAAGGGTATGACTCCATTCAAAAGGACGCCCAATAGTGTCAGGTGTGGATTCCTTGTCTCAGGAATGTCAGCATTTCATTTTTGATAAATCCTGAAAGAATTTGTGTATGCCTTTGCCCGTATTCACCAAGGACACTCCTGATTTGTTGAGAAGATTGGACGGACTGTCATGTTGTGGGACACACTAAGCTCGCCTCCATTGATGTAGAGGCTCTCTATGCAGCCATCCCGCATGATTGTGGGGTGTGCGTTGTGTAGAGTATTTCCTCTCTATTAGTGGGTTACATCTTAGAGAGCATAATCCAATTGCTAAAGCTGCTAACGTTCGTCCTTGAACACAATTTTTTCTTTTTTAATGGTAAGATCTTCCACCAAGCTCAGGGGGGTACTGCTATGGGAAGCCAGTGTGCTCCCTCATACGGCAAATTTATTCCTGGGCTGGTGGGAGGGCTACACATTGTGTTTTTTTAGTGATAATGACCTACCCATAGGATAATATCATGGTTTTGGGGTAGGTATATTGACGATTATCCTAATTTTGTGGAATGGGACAACAGTGGCGTTTGATGAATTTGGGAGAAGTCTCCAATTATTAATAATTGTTGGCGTGTAATTCACTTCATGCTATTGATGGACGTGTGCCTTCCTTTTTTGGTGAGATTTTATATCACATTAAAGAATAAATCTGGCATCTACATACAAAAACACTTTCGGAAACCAACCGCGACTAATAGTCTCCTCCGGTGGGAGAGTTACCATTCCTAGTCCCTTAAAAAAGGGGGTTACCAAAGGGGCAGTTTTTTTTTCCTCCGAATTCAGAGAAACTGCTCAGGAAAGGAGACTATTGTTCCAGCAAGGGACCTTAAAAAACGGTTTGTGGATCGGTGTTTAATCCCGAAAAAGTCATGATGAGGCATTGTCAAGGCACTTGAAAAGGTGTAGATCGAGGACTGCTCAATGGTGTGGAAAGAACAGCAAGTTCCCCACACAAATCAAACTATGCGGATGTGGCAAACTTGGATCAGGGCTCAAATTAGCGGAGAGGACTGTATTTCTAGATACTCTGTGGTATCTTGAGGTCAGATCAGAATTTAAAAGATGTCTCCTTGATTTTCCTCTGATTACTTTCAGGAAAGCCAAGATCATTGAGGTTTAGACTGGTGCATTGATTATATTGTGCCACCTAAAAAAAAACAGGGACCTGGTTGGATCGTCAACCACTAGGTACCTTTCGCGTGTGGGGCAAAACTGTTGTGGCATGTCAATTTATTGAGCTGTAAAGAACCAACCACTTTTCAATGATTTTTATCTGATCGTACATTTGTGAAGAGAGATTTTTCCAACTGTAAGATCGTGAAGGTGTCTTTTATATATGCAGTTGTACTTGCCCGTTAGGATATGTTGGAAAAGAATATGAGACATTTTTGAAGAACGAGGGGTTGGCGAGCATGTAGGGGAAATTAGGCATAAGAGAGTTACACCGATAGCTCGACATGTATGTGAATGTCTATAATAATGATCCAAAACAACCTGAATTTTCAGATCATTGAGGTAGTGAGGAAAATCACCTCGAGGGGTTGATTGGGATATCAAGAATGCTTAAAAAAGAAAAAACAACGAGTGGATTTTCAGCATTACATACTACGACCACCTGATGGTCTTAACGAAAACCTGACAATTTTGCTTATTTTATAAATATTTTTCATAATTTCAGTTTTTTTTGTTTTGTTTTTGTTTTTTTGGTCCTTTTCTTTGGATTCTGTTGATAGGGTATTCAGTTGAGAATATCATACCATTGTTGAGGGTATAGTCTCTTTATTTAATCATACTGTCAGGAAGTATATTAATATTTCTATATCTTTTTTGTCTTTACTGCCCCATCACTTTATTTTACTTAGCCTTAGAACTATTGGTAGTTTATATCATTGGATTATTTAAAACATAACCTTGTGTACTCGATATTGAGTCTTGATGATAAGCTCATGTTACTTGGGGTCACATTATGTTTTGAGTCCAAACGTATTATCTGTATAGTTAGGGCGCCCGAGTGCGCCCCTTGTATATGGGGACGCGTGTGCACTGGTTTGCTAGTTGCGTGGCGGGGGAGACCGGGGCGCGTGCGCGTTTGCACTCAGTTTAGCCAGTCTAGTTCCCTATTAGGGCGCACGTTGCTGATGTGAATTAACTTTGGTTTTGCCACTTCCGGTTTTGCCACTTCCGGTTTCTGTCACTTCCGGTTTGGGGACGGAATGGGAGGCGCGAGGGACATGTTGTGTGTTTGGCGTCTCTTTGTTTTGATATTTTGCAATGTGCAAGGACTTTACTCCTTTATCATTGGTGAGTAAAGCTGGCATGGGATTGGTCCTATGAGTAGTTTATTTGTTACTTGGGGTGGGTATATAATAAGTGATATACTGTCGGGCACTTAATTATGGCCTAATCATGCCATCACTTGGAACCATCATCATCTATCATAACAGATGTATAATTTTTATCCCATGATGAACCATATCTTGGGGGGCAAACGCTTCGTGATTATGTTCTGTGTATCTTTATTATCGTTACTGCTATAATATAATTTAGTTAGTTAGGGTGGAGATCGCGAGAAGGTGGGGGTCGCCCTTTCGGGTGCGAGTCGCTCTATCGGATAGGAGATAGGATAGTGATTGCGGTAGTGCTTTTTCATTATATGGTATATACTGGTCACAATAGGGCAACGAAGTCTACTGTGACAAGGTCTTCAGAACCGTGAGTTTTTGACAAATTTTTTGACCAATTTCCCCACCCTCTTATAGGGCACTTCTACCCTGTAAAGGTATTTGGTTTACAATGTATATTTTGCTGTGGATTAGATAGACAATTGATCCACTTGCTTTTGTATTTAGGGTACTAATATACACGGGTACTTATACATATAAAGTGCATATATGTATAGTGGCTAAATGTGTGTGAGACCATTTTTATATATAATGGTCTAATTATTTTAATGCATAATCTATTCAAAGATCTTGTTTTAGGAATTTTTCATTTGAATCTGTAGACGGTTTTCTATATTCCTATTATTATCTCTTTTTTCTGTGAGTTCTTCTCTAGAACCTTTTCTGCGACGGAGAGGAATTACTCCATTGGTAATCGGGAACTGCTGGCCATCAAACTAGCCTAGGAGGAATGGCGCTATCTCCTGGAAGGAGCTCGTCACCCGGTCACTGTGTATACCGACCACAAGAAATATTCTTTGTCATGCAGACGATCCAACGGCTCTAAACTTCAGCAAGCCCGCGCCTGATCGTTTTCTTTTCCCGTTGATTTTCTACATCCACTATTTTAGGTCCCGGTGAAAAAAAAATGTCAAGGCGGATGGGGATGATAGGGGATGAACCTGCACCACGGCACATCATCCCTCCTGAACGGCTAATCTCCGCTGCACCGGTATATCTTCGGCAAATCCCGCCGGGCAAGACATATGTACGCACGGCTTCTTCGGAGGAAGATACTTATTGGGGACACTGCTCTCGAGTGGCAGGACATCCAGGGGTAAAAAAGTTTTGCACCCTGATTTCTCGCTTCTATTGGTGGCTAGTGATGAGCGATTGCGTCGACTATCGTCATCGGGTCGATAGTCGATATTGTAAATTATCGCCGATGACCATTAAAGTCTATGGGAGAGGAACAGCTGGAGAAGCTGGAATTTAGCAATCCACAAACAGTAAAACTGGATACGTGCTACTTATTAGGCAAAACACACTTAGTTAATAAAAGTCACAGAAAAAAAGTCACAGACCATTCACTATCCCTGTCTTGTACCACAACATGATCCATTAAACCCTGCATAAGACCCACAAATTAAAAAGTGCCAAGAAAAGCAGTATTATTTGAACCACCATTTTAGTTTTGAACTGGACATTGATATACCTGTTCTGGGCCATAGCATGAGCCCAAACCTGCATCACCCCCAGATTTTAAAAAAGTGCCGGAAAAAGGAGTCTTTCAACCACCATTTAGTTGAAACTGGACATTGACTTATCACATGTCATGTATCGCCAGTATGACCATTAAACCTGTTCTAACAACAGATTAAATAGTGCCGGAAAAAAAAAAGGAGAAAAAAAAAAGGGAGGTTTTTTCAACCACCATTTTAGTTGAATTAGGACATTGGACTATACCTGTACTGGGCCACAGCCAGGAGCCACAAAACCTGAATGACCCCAGATTTAAAAAGTGCTGAAAAAAAGGAGTCTTTCAACCATCATTTTAGTTGAACTGGACCTTCTCTAGTACTGTCCTGGGCACAAAGCATGAGCCCAAACTTTCATGACCATCCAGTTTAAAAAAGTGCATGGAAAAAGGAGTCTTTCAACGACCAGTTTGTTGAAAAACTGGATATTGATTATAACTTGTCCTGTTACCGCAGATGACCTCCAAAACACGCTTGACCCACAGATTAAAAGTGCTGGGAAAAGGAGTCTTTTAAAGGACATTTTAGTGAATGGGACATTTGACTAGTCATGTCCTGGTCCGCAGCACTGACCCCAAAACCCAGGCAATGGACCCACATGACGATGATGATGATGACATTTAGTGGCCATGACTGGGGAGGAGAGGAGGTAAGACTGGCTGGATGCAGGTTGCATTAACACATGAAGAACAGAATTGGCGTCGCTGTTAGTTACTGAGATTCACAGGGCCCTGACCCAGCGGATGGACGGCCTGACAGATCCTGCAACGATGATACGCTGGCTTGCGTGGTGTCGCCAGCACTGGAAGGAACAACTTCTCTCATACCTCTTTCTCCATGTACTTACACCCCTCTTTGCTCGTTACCACATGCATTTCGCCTACCATGTTAAGAAAGTTAAAAATTTGAGAAGGTTATGGAAGAGTTTTGACCGTCTCTTATTAAAAGAAGGGCAAATCACAGTCTGATAGTTAGAAAATTACACAGTTGCTGAGGCCTTTGTTGAGTCCACGTGAATGGTCAGGTGACTGGTAAGGGTGCTGTGGTTACCTAGTGAACTCAGCAGAGCAATTATAAATTGAACTGTGTGGGGATGCTTAAGGCCTTTCTTTGAAGGAGAGTTTTGCAGTTCAGCCAAACGCAGTCGTGGGAAGGTTTAAGCTCGAATTTTGATGCTGATAGTTGTGAAACGAGGGTCTTGCGTGTGTTTTCTTTAAAGTGTGTTTTTATCTTTTAGTGTGGAGACTTGCAGATTGAGAGACTTTAGATTTGGGGAGTTTAGTAGGGGAACAGTATTTGTATTACTTATTATTATACTTTAGTAATTTATCTTTTTGGTAACATCCCCATGAGTTCCGATGTTTGACAATGCTGTTCCAGTGCAAACAAACCTGTGCAATGTATGCCATCCTTGTGCAACAGTTCGAGGGAGCATAATGCTGTGCAAGATGTGTGCACACTGCACATTTAGAAGCCCGGATCCTGGATATAAATCAGCATTGGCGACACTGAGATCCATTGCCAAACTTGGAAGAGCGAGCCGGTCTGGGCCCACATGAGCAATCAAAACTCGCAGGTGTTAGATATGGGGAGGGTGGTAGCATGGAGGTGCAAGGAACATAAGGCGCTTGGATGGGTAACAGTAAGAAAGAAGGCCAGGAGGGAAGGAGAGTAAGTTAGTGTCAGGGAGCTAGTCCTAAACTGGTACACCCCTACAAATGCTACAGAGTATCATATATCTAGTCTATATATATCTCTATGCTAGTGTGTATCGATCTGAGATGAGGGCGGATGTCGGTTAAGAAATAGCATTGCTGCAGCTAAGACACTACCCCTGTCTGCCTCCAGTAAGATGGGGATAGGAGTGAAGGTCAGGCTAGACAGGTGCTAGTAGTTGGGGGACTCAATTATTAGGGCACAGACAGGGCAAATCTGCACAATAGACACGGGATCGTCGAACCAGTGTGTTGTCTTACCTGGGGCCCGGGTTCGACATATCGCGGGATCGGGTTGACAGATTGCTGGTGGGGCTGTCGTGAGAATCCAGCGTATGGTCCCACATTGGCACAAATGACAAAAGTAGGGTAGGTGAGTGTCCTTATAAAAACGATTTCAGGGACTTAGGCCCCAAAGCTCAGGCAAGGACCTCCAAGGTAATATTGTCAGAAATTTTTACCTGTTCACGAGCAACACAGTAGGAGGCACAGCGAGAGGAGATTAGAGAAGTGAATAAGTGCTCAAAAATTGGATTGTCGAAAAGAGGGATTTGGGTTTTTTTTGGAGAAACTTGGGCTGACTTCTGTCTTGGATACAGACTCTATGATAGGGATGGCTGCACCTAAAAGGGGAAGGGTGCAGCTGTTAGTTAGGGGGACTAAATGGCAGGAAGTTGGAGGAATATTTAAAACTAGGGGACTGGGGGGAGGGTAACTACACAATAGCATGCAAGATAGTGAAGATAGAGAGCTGGGAATTAGGAATTAAACAGGGGGTGGAATGGAGGGAGGGCGGTGTTGCAATAGATATAAAATATCTGGGAGAGAAAGGAATAAAAACTGAAAAAATCTTATAAATTGGGATGCTGACCAATGCCAGGAGTCTGTCTGACCAACAAAATTAATGATCTAGGAAAGATTAATAGCTGAAGAAAAATATGAAATTAGTGGGGATAAACTGAGACATGGCTGGACGAGAGGCTACGACTGGGCGAGTTACCTGCAGGGTTACCAGTCTATTTAGAGAGGATCAGTTAAAGACACGAAAGGGGGAAGGTGTCTGTCTTTGTAAAATCCTGTCTGAAGCCAACACTGCGGGAGATATAGGTACAGGTAATGAACATTGTGGAATCATTATGGGTAAATATACATGGGGGTAACAATAACAATATAAATACTAATAGGGGTCCTGCTATAGTCCCCCAAATATAAACAGAACCCATGGAAGATGTACTCCTCAGGCAAAAATAGATGAGGCGGGCTAATCAGCATGAGGTTATTTTATGGGCGACTTTAATCTATCTGACATTCAATTGGAATTGAAGCTTGTAGCTCTCAATAAAGGAAACAGTTTTGTCAATAACTAATGATAAATACTTTGCCATATGGTGCAGAACAGCTAGAGGAAAGGACCCCCTTCATAGACATAATATTAACTAATAGACCTTGACAGGGAGTAAAAAGGTTTGGTTGAGGTGGCACCTAGGGATAGTGACCATAATATAATAATTTCCGTTTATCCTTCAATAGAGATAGAGTTTTTGTCCAAGGAGTCACAAAAACACTGAATTTTAGGAAGCTAATTTTATCTGCTTAGGTGGCCCTAAACCGTATTGACTGGGACAATGTCGTTTTAATATGGCAGGAACTAATAATAAATGGGTTATTTTTAAAAACATCATAGGCACACTGTAGAGGTACATACCTTATGGTAATAAAAAAATTAGAAACAGTGAAAAAACCCATGTGGATCACAGGGATGTAAAAGGATAGCAATAAAAAACAAAAAGAAGCGCTTAACCTACTAAAACAGGAGGGCAGATGAAGAGGCACTAAGAAGCTAAGAAGCTATAGGGAAAAAATAAAGTGTGTAAAATAAAAGATAAAGGAGCAAAGCTGGAGACGGAGGAAAAGAATTATTGCTATAGAAAGTAAAAACTAACCCCTAAAAAATATTTTTTAACTATATAAATAGATAAAAAAAATTAAAACGGAAATGTTGGCCCTTTGGAAAAATTACTGAGGAGAGGACATTAGAGGGGCGATGAGAAAAAAAAGCAAAAGTATTAAACACCTTTCTTTCTACACTGTTATTTACCGAGGAGGATGACTTCCTGGTTGAAAAGAGAGATGTGGGTAAACTCCAACTTAAAAGTTTCTTGTCTAACCAGGTAGAGTGCAGAGAGCTCCGTCTTAGGAAGATTAAAATCCGACAAATCCCCCAGGTACCAGATGGCATTACACCCACGTTTTGTCCTAAAGAGAGTTATGTGATGTCATAGATATGCCCTATTCTTAATATTCATCGGACTGTTAATAACGGGGTATGTCACATAATGATTGGCGCATAGCAAATGTGTGCCAATATTCAAAAAGGGTTGGCGGGGGAGGTCACAAAAGTGATCCAGGAAACTATAGGCAGTAAGCTTACTCTGTTGTAGGAAAAATGTTTGAAGGTTTTCTCCAGAGGATGCTATCCTGAAGTATCTCACTGAAAATTAATGTATAACGCCGTTCCAGCACGGGTTCATGAAGGATCGGTCCTGTCAGACTTATCTCAATCCAGCTTTTGATTGAAGTCAGTGCTAGACTGGATCGGTGTGGGCACAGGATGTATTTTTATCTAGTTTTTCTAAAGCATTTGATACGGTTGCCACATTAAAAGGTTGGTAAATAACAATGTGAATGCTTGGACTGGGGGAAAATGGTGCAAGTGGAGTAAGTAAACTGGCTCACTGATAGAAAACAAAGGGGTAGTAATTAACGGGTAAATACTCAAGGACTGGCGGATCGCTGTTACTTGTGTGGTACCCACAAGGGTCAGTTTGGGCCCTATCCTCTTTAACATTTTCATAATGATATTACCACAGGGAAATACATAGTAGAAATATCGATCTTTGCTGACGATACTAAGCTCTGTAAAGTTATCAACACCAATAGAGTATAATATGTTATTACAAAAGGGATTGGATAAGTTGGAGCCTGGGCAGCGGAAATGGCAGATGGAGGTTTTAACACTGATAAATGCAAGGTTATGCACATGGGGAAGAGAAAAATCCCATTACATGATTACATGTTTAAATGGAAAAAAAACATGGGTAAAAGTGACATGGAGAAGGATTGGAATCCTGGTGGTTCACATAAACTTAATTGTAGCAGCAGTGTCAGGCAGCAAGCAGCCAAAGCAAATAGGATCATGGGGTGCATTTAAAAGGGCATAGACTGCACATGATTGAGAACATTATTCTCCCATTATTCTAAGCTCCCAACTGGTTAGACCACACTTGGAGCAATATTGTGGACAGTTTTGGGCACCAGTGCACAGGAAAGACATTGTAGAGCTGAAGGTACAAAGGCGGCAAACAAAATAAATAAAAAGGATGGGTGGGCTACAGTACACAGAAAGATTGGCAAGAGATAGGGTTATCTAGTTTAGAGAAAAAAAAGAAGGCTTCGGGGGAAATAATAAATCTGTTTAAATACATCAAAAGGTCATATAGAGATTCTCTCACAAGATTATTTATTTCCAGGGCTTGTATCTAGAACAAGGGCATCCTTTACGTCTTGAGGAACGAAAGTTTCTACATAACATAGAAAGGGATTCTTTACTGTAAGAGCCAGTGAGATATGGATTCTCTGCCAGAGGGAATGGTCATGGTGAATTCAATAACTCGTGTTAAAAAGGGTTTGGATGCATTTCTGGAGCCGTAATAATATAACAAGTTATAGTGGACTAGGATTCAGGAGAGGCGGTCAATGATCCAAGGGATTTTTCTGATTGCCAGATATGGGAGTCAGGAAGGAATTTTTTTTTCCTATATATGAGGACAATGGCTGTAACCTCATTGGGGGGTTTTTGCCTTCCTCTGGATCAACACCTTTGCACAACAGGCTGAACTAGGATGGACGACTTGTCTTTTTTTAGCCTTACAAACTAATGAAACTATGAAACTATGAGTGAGAGTGAAACAGCTATTCTTAAATCCCTCTAATTTCCTACAGACCAACTAGGATTTGAAACTGAAATGTTTCTAGCGAAAACCTGCGATATGCGGTCTGGTGGAAAAAACCGTAAGACAAAATCAACAGTGTTCTTCCTTCAGTCCCAGGATGTACAAACTGTCCAGTAGACTAGGAATTGATAGTTTTCAACAAAATATCATAAAATTGCACTATCTGCACCAAAATGAGATTCACCGAGCGCAATAAAATTATTCAGAATTTACACAGATGAGAAATTGCGTTTTTTTGCAGCAATGACAAAAAAGAACAGTTGCTAGAAAATTTTTCTATCAGAATTATCATACAACTTTGCTATTTGAAAAAAACTAGGGCCCCACCACGTGCAATACAGCTATTTAAAAGTTATAAAGGATAACAAACTGGGTTTTTGCACCAATGAAATACACCAACAGTAACTACAAAATTTCTGTATCCAAGTTTAAGTAGAAGATGGCTATTTGAAAAAAACTGGGGCGAATCAAAGTACAATACAGCTATTTAAAAGTTATACGGATAAGAAAATACAACAGCAGTTACCACAAAATTTCTGTATTCAAATTTAAGTACAAGGTGGCTCTTTGAGCAAAACTGGGCCGCACCAAAGTGAAATAAAGCTATTTAAATGTTATACGGGTAATACAAGGTGGGTTTTGCACCTATGAAATACACCTGCAATTACTAGCAAATTTCTGTATCCTAAAATAAGTACAAGATGGGTCATTGAACAAAAATGTGCTGCTCCAAAGGGAAAAACACCAATTGAAATGTAGACGATAATAAAAGGTGGGTTTTGCACCTATAAATTACACCCTAAATTTACTAGAAAATTTTTCTGTATCCTAAAATAAGTACAAGATGGGTCTTTGAACAAAAATGGACTGCGCGACAAAATGAACAACACCTATTTAAAATTGAGACGGATAATAAAAGGTGGGTTTTGCACCAATGAAATATAACAGCGGTTACTAGAAAATTTCTGTATCTTAATGTAAGTACAAGGTGGGTCTTTGAACAAAACTGGGCTGCACAAAATAAAAGGTACTATTTCACCTCAAGTACGAAGTGTGCTGGCCAAGAACTGGTAAAAAAAAGCCATTTCAATGCAGATTCAAAGCAGAGTGTGGGCTGCACAATATACACTCTCCTTTCAAAAGCCTGCCTGTCTGTCTGTGATCGCCCACAACCCCCCCCCCACACCTCCCCCGCGGCTGTACAGCGCTAGATGCTTCTTTAAAAAGTCTCTGTCTAACTAACTAAGAGCTGAAATTCTCTAATCTACCTATGTTCTAATTTTCACAAGCTAAAAGCATAGTTGCCCTGTGTAAAACAAAGAAAAATGGGGTCTCTGAGCTATCTGTTTTTGTGGAGAGTTTCTACCAAAAGCCGCTCAAATGGGAGCACTGCACACTGATGCTAAAACGGAAGCGCTTTCTATGCAAAAAAAGGGTTTCTTGGATTTTTCCGCCAAAGAAAACCCAAAAACACATCACAGTCTGACGTCACACACCCAGCTCCCCTGCTCTTTTGCTCTAAGCTGTTTTTGCTGGCCGCCAAAATGCCCGGGAAAGCGCCAAAAATGGGCCTTTTGTAAAGTTTATGCGAAGATTCTCCCTTTAAATTTTTCCCGTGTGATGGGAAAATTTTTTCCGATCAACCAAAAACCGTCCGATTTAAAAACTTTGTCAATTATAATGCTCACCCCTAGTAAAACCGGGGGGTTGAGCTTTTTCCCTTTTGGCTATCGACATGGGCGATAGTCGATAGTGGGGCCCACCATCGAAAAGGGTTTTTTTCGAAAAGTCGTTTAGCCCCCGATCATCTCCGATGACCTTTAAAAAGTCTATGGGGGGAGCAACAAACCTTCATTTTTACCCCCAAAAACAGTTTGGAAAAGCTGGAATTAACAGCCAAAAAAAGTCAAATGGATCCCTTTGCTACATTTAGGCAAAAAACCCCTTGGGGGGCTATAAAACCCACAGAAAAAAGTCACACCCCATTAAACTTCCCTGTCTTGTTTGAAAAGCAGGGCCCCTTTAAAACCCTGCATCACCCAAAAATTTTAAAAAGTGCCAAAAGGGGCTTAAATTTATTTAAAACCATCTTTTTTAAACTTGAAAAATTGAACATTGAAAATCCCTGTTTGGAACGCAGCATAAACCCAAAAAAAAACCTGCATGACCCTCAGTTTAAAAAAGGGGGGGAAAAAAAAAAAAAGTAGTTTTTAACCACCTTTTTGTTAACTGGACATTGAAAAAACCCTGCCCGGGCCGCACCCATGACCCTTAAACCTTAGCCCCAACAGACTAAAAAGTCCCGGAAAAAGAAGTTTTTTCAACCACCTTTTTTATTTTTCCCGGGGACATTGACTAAACTGTCCTGGACCGCGATAAACCTTTAAAAACCTGTCTAAACCCCCAGTTTAAAAAAAGTCCCCGGAAAAAGGAGTTTTTTAAAACCCCCCCAAATTTTAGTTGAACGGGAAACATTGAAAAACCCCTGTGCGGGGACCGCAGCAGGGGCCCCAAAAACCTTTGTTGATCCACGATTAAAAAGTGCCGGAAAAGGAGTCTTTAAAACCACCTTTTTAGTTGAACGGGTTTGGGCTTAACTGTTTGGACCGAAAGAAATAAAACCTTTAAACTTGTCTAAACCCCCAGATTAAAAAAGGGGGAAAAAAGGAGTTTTTAAAACCACCATTTTGTTAAAACTGGACATTGATATCCCCTTTCCTGGACCGCAGTATGACCTTTAAAACCCTTGTCTGACCCCAAATTTAAAAAAAGTCCCGGGGAAAAAGGAGTTTTTCAACCACCTTTTATTTTTAAAGGGGAAAATTAAACTATCCCTTTGTTTTTGGGCCCAAACAGCGGGACCCAGGGCCAAAATTTTTAACAGTGGGTGGGTGGGGACCCAGGGGGGGCGTCCGTCAATCTATTAACCCACGGGGTTAAAAATGCCCTGATTGAGCAGCAACGAAAATTTGTCGTCCCTGAAGCAGAGTGGGGGGAAGCGAAAGTGTGAGAACCCCAAACCCCCTTTCCCTCACTCACGTAAGCCCCGGGGTACGCTTGCCCCTCCTTTTGAGTGCGGACCAATTGAGCTTCATTTGGAAAATTACTGGGGGTTTTAAACGTTTCCTGTTCCCCCCAGGGCCCTTTTTTTTTTGGAAATTTTTTTTTCCCATTTTATCAAGGGGCGGAAAGGAAAGGGGTCTCTGAAATTTTTGTTCTCTGCCCGGGGCCCAAAAACCCCCATTTTCCTCTAAATAACCTACCTCTGGTCAAGTTTTCCTTTTACCCCCCCTTGTCCCTTTTCAGGGGAAATTTTTTTAAAACACTTTTTGTACAGGGCAATTTTTTTTTAGTACTTTAATTCTAAAAAAACACTTTTTTAAAAAATCGGATGGAATCCAACCATGCTTTTTTTTCTTTTTTTTTTTTATTTTAAAAGGGGTTTGTCTCAATACGGGATTAAATAGCTATTTTAACGATCTTGAAAAAACCCAAGTCGTTTTGAAATTGTTTTCCTTTAAACGTGTCCTACCTTTTTCTGTTTTGACAGCACCACCCCCTTGGGGCCACTCAAGAAAAAATTGTGAAGAAAAAATTTCTTTTAGAAACAACATTTTTTTATAAAAAGGGACCTGTAGTATAGCTGCATGTCCCCAGAAAAATTGCCCCCAAAAATTTCAAAAAAAATGCCCCCATGACCCAAAATTTTTTGACAATTGGGGAAGAAAAAATTGTCTATTAGAAAAAAACATTTTTTAGAATGGGGCCTTTTTAAAATTGGGCTGCATTTCAAAGCGCATGACCCAAAAAATTATAAAAAATGATTTCTCGGGCCACTGTTAAAAATTGTGGGGAGAAATGCCACTTAGGGGCCCACATTTCTTTTCCCAAAGGGGGCCTTTGATTATAGCTTTATTCACAGCAACATGCCCCCAAAAAAAAATTAAAAAAAATTGATTTTTTCCCCCACTGTTAAAAATTTTTGAGGCGGGAAATGCCACTTAAATCCACATTTCTTTTTCCCAAAGGCCCCATAATTATTGCTGTATTCACAGAAACTGCCCCCAAAAAAAATTAAATAAATATAAATTCTAGACACTTTTAAAAAAAAATTGTGGGAAAACATGCCCCCCAAAACCTTTTGAAAAGGCGAAAAATTCAAAGATAAAGTGAGTACAGGGGAATAGGGTTTTTTGTCATGAAACCTTGGTGTTTTTTTACAGCCCTCCCCACAGCAAAACCAGCAAAAAAGAACTTTTGGGGAAACGAGAAAAAAGTTTGGGAGTAAAAAAAATTATAAATTTTTAAAAATAAGTTTTTTAAAGAGGACCATTTCTTTTTGGGAGGGAATGGGATAGACCACAACAAACGGTAAACCTTTGAAAATTGGGGCCAAAAAAACTTCATCAAAAAACCATCCCTTTTGTTCATTTTGGGATGAAAGTAAAAAAACGACCCCACATTATCTGTGGAAACCCAAAGATGCGTTTGTCTGTAATGATCCTCCCTTGTGCTAAAGGGGCCCCGCTCAGAATGACCTGGCTGCGGGGGCAGGAAAAACACCTCTATTGGCGTAGCGAGCGAGTTGGGGCCCCTTCGTCCTTTTTTGGTTTCCCCAAAAAGTCTAGGGGGGTCCGGAACACATACAAAAAACCGGTTTTTTTTAAAAGGACCAGATAGTCTGCAACCTTGATCTTAAGCTGGCCCTTTGGGGTGTTGTAGTGTGCCCTGCATTGCAAAAAGTTGGTGAGGTGGTAAAAAAAGGGATTACTAAAGGTCACCCATTGGCTTTTTCCCCCTTTCCCTGCGGGCGCTTTTTGCCGCTAGGCAAACTTGGAAATCTACTGCGGTAAACGTCGCGGGGTGTTGTTCCCCCGGGAAAAATTAAAAAAACTTTAAAGAAAGACGCAACAGATGTCCCCCTTTGGGATCAATCAGAAGGTCCCCTTTTCCTGCATTTTACTCTCTTTTGGGGTGGGTGGAAGGAAAAGTGCTAAATTTTTTGTTTTGTACCGGGACCCGGGAGGGTGGCCCCCAGTAACTTTTTGTTCTTTTTTGAGGGCCCTTTAAATTGCGAGGTTTAAAGTTGGGGAAATGGAGCACCCCCAAGCACTAATGTGAGAGATGGAGCCTTGTTTTCCCCCAACCCCTCGGGGTCGAGGGGCACTGGGCAAACTTTTTTTAAATCTTTTTTCCTCCTCCGCCTAAAATTTTCCCGCGCCAACCTCTTTCCAAGGCGGGACGTCGGTAACATCGGGGGGTTCGGGGAAAAAACCCTCCTCCCCTCCTCCTCCCCCTCCCCCTTTCCCCCTCCCCCTCCACGGCCCCCGGGCACAGCTTCAAAAACAGCCCTGACTTGCCTGAGATGATCCCTCCCGGGGAGGGGCTAAGGGCGCCATCTTGCACTACCCCTGGACACCGAACCACTGCCTAATAAAGGGACCGTTTGAATTGTGAAAAATGTCGCGCCCTTTTGGATTTTGAGGGAGAGAAAGGCTCCGTGTCCCATCTGTGGGGCCGTTTTCCCCCTCCGTCGCTGGCGGGGGGCCCGTTGTTTAGGGGGTGTCCAAAGATCGTTTTCCCGAACTAAGATTTACCACAATGCCTTTATGCTGACCCAAAGGGGATTGTCCGCACTTTTCCATTGTGGTGGCTTCTTCAAAAAATGGCAAGGATGGTGCGAGCTCTTTCACCCTGCCTCCCACCCCGGGGGGTCAAACACCCCAGGTCCCCACCGTGCTTGTCCCGGCCCCTTGTGTCCCTTTGTACTGCGTAATGGGGATTGCGCTACTCCAAAATGGGGGGAGCAAGTGGAGGGGGGAATTCCAACGTGTTTTCCCGTCAACAATGAACGGGTTTACGGGGAGGCCGAATTTACGCTGCAACGCAGCCAGGCCCGGGGCGAAAACAGGGGGGCGAACGGCGGAAGTGCGAACTCGACCCCGAGGCCCTTTTTCAGCAGGGGGTCCAAAAATGGGTAGCTCTTTTTGGGAAATTTTGGACGACCCGGGTTTATGACATGTTTCCAGGCAAGGGATTGGGGCTCCCCGCTTAAACCCATCTTAAAAGGGGGGCCAGCAATTTCCCCCCGTTATCGCATTTCCCCAATTGCCGGCAAAAAGGTTCTTGTCACCCAAGGGCCCAAAGCTCGGTCCCCCGTTTTTCGGAGAGGTCCAAAGCTCCTGGGCCTGTGTGGGGGGCGGTTTTCCAAGACAGATTTATTTTCAAAACGGCTTTTGGTTTTTTTTCTCGGGGGCGTTTATGCCCCAGAGGACCCTTTGGGGGAAAAAAAGCCTTTTCACCATCCTCGGGGGTTTTGAAAAAGCGTGCGCCAGCCTGAAGCCACCGTCACCCCCCCCGAGACATCCACCCCCCCTCCCCAGTGAGCTGTCACAGAATTACGGCCTTTTGGCCCCTGCCCTTTCTAGTCCATGTGTCGGTGGGCAGATGGACTTTTTTTTCCCGGGCCAAAAAGATGCAGGGCAACGCGCTTGAAAATTTTTTGATGAACGTGGCTTTGGGAGGGCCGGGGGCAGCTTTTCTGGAAAGAAATGCCTGCTTTTTTTGGGGAAACTGGTATTGGGGGCAGGGGAAGGGCCATGGGCTGGTGGAACCATCTTGTGTTCCCCCAGATGGAAAGGCAAAATTTCCAAGGCCAAAAACCTGGGTTTTCCGACATTCAGGGGTTTTTTTGGGTTTGGGATGGTTTTTGGGGTTTTTAAATGTTTCCTTTTTTGCTCCCAAAAACCCGGAAGACAGAAGGCTGGCTGCTAGGGCTGGCCGGGTTTACGGGTGCAGGGTTTTATCAAAAATGGGGAAGGAGAAGGAGTTTGGATGGGGCTCGCTGGGGCTGGTGGGACTTTTGGGCCCACGGTGGGGGCTGAAGCGGAGGCTGATCCCCGTCATGAACCCCAGAGACATGGGCAGCTGAGGAAAACCCTTTGGGGGTGGCGGGGGGGGAGGAGGCGGAGGGCAGAGGGTGGAAAAGTGGGTTTGGGGGCCCGGGCAGTCTGGCCTTTTTTTGGGCCAAAGTTTGCCTTTCCCCCTTTAACTCATTTCATTCGCTTCATGTGACTAGACATGTTTGGGGGTTTGGTTAACCAATTAAGGTTCTTGCCTTAATTATGCTTTAAGAAAAGGGCGGCATATGAAAATCGCTGGGTGAATCAGAGGCTTGCTCAAAGAAGGCCCAGGCTTGAGAGGTCCTGGGGCCCCTTTTTTCGGGGATTTAAAAGGGGGATGGGGTTTGCCTGACCCCTGGCGGGGAATCAAATCGGCGGAAATTCTGCGACCGCCCTCTCCCCTTTTTTTGGCGGGAAACCCCTAATTTACACTACCAAAATCCCTCTTCCTCCTCGCCACTATGAAGCGTCGCAAGCAAATTCCCGTGGAAAAGGGCCACGATGGATCCGCAATGTCGTCATTTATCATCCATCAACATATGGGGCCTTTTGGGCGTTTCCCGACCCTTTTTGCATCCAGAAATGCAGGCTTCAAGCCAAAAAGGGCCCGAAGGCGTTGCCCGGGACCGCCCGGGGTTTTTGCCGATTGACCGGCTTTCCTTTTTCCCCCCTCTGAGGCATCAGTTAAAATGGGCCCTCAGGCAGACTAAATCATTTCCCCTTGATCTTTTAAAAATGCCCTTTTGAAAACCCCAACCGGGATTTTTCATCAAAAAAGGTCTTTAGACAAAAGGATTATCCACTGTGGGGCACCCCGATTTTACATTTGGGTGCTTCAAAGTTGGAGGGTGCTTTTAGCGGGTGACGACATTTGTGGCCCTGACTGGGGGACGAGGAGGTAAACTGCTGGGTGCAGGTTGGGTTAACCATTTAAGGACAATTGGGCGACCTGTTCGTTACCCGAGTTCACAGGGCCCTGACCCAAACGATGACAGGCCTGACGGGCCCGCAAAATGACGATCCGCTGGCATGCGTGTTGGCCGCCCCGGAAGGAAAACCTTCTCTCGTCCTCTAAACCCCCATGTGCTACCCCCCTCTTTGCTTTGCTTACCACTGCTTTTTGGGGTCCATGTTCAAAAAAATATAAAAATTTAAGAAAGGGTTTTAATTTTTTTGGAAAGTCTCTTATTAAAGACGGCAAATACAGCTATTTTCAAAAACCCTCAAAACAAAAAAAAAATTGGTGGATTTAAATTTTTTCTGCAAGGTGTCTTAACAACAAATTGGACTGGGGGAAAAATGCAAAAAAAAACGTATCTGTTATGTTTTCGTAAAATTTCAAAGGTATTTTTTACCTTTCAATTCCCCCTGTGGTGACTATAAAAATTTCTTTTTAGATTTTTTTGCAAGCTGGGGTCAATGAAAAAAGGGTGTATTGGGGGCCCAAAATCAAAAAAAAACGTTTCTGTTATGTTTTCGTATAATACAAGGTTTTTTTTGCCCCCTTTATTTCACCTGTGGTGACTATAAAATTGCCCGTTTTCAGATTTACGTGCAAACTGGCAATGAAAAAAAGCTTAGTGCGCAAAAAATCAAAAAAAAAAGTATCTGTTATTTTTTCCCTATAATAAAACGGTAATTTTTTTTCGCCTTTCAAATTTACCGGGGGTTTACTATAAAATTGCCCGTTTTCAGATTTACATTTCCAAACTGCGTCAATGAAAAAAGCTGTAGTTGCGCCAAAGAAAAAAACACGTAACGTTATGTTTTTTGTATAATAAAACGGTATTTTTTGTACCTTTTTATTTTTTTCCCCGTGGTTTACTATAAATTTGCTGGTTTTTTAGATTTAAAGTTTAAGCTGAGTAATGAAAAAAAAGCTTATGCCAAAAAAATCAAAAAAATTGTTTCCCGGGAAAGGGTTTTTGTTTAATTTCACGGTTTTTTTTTCGCCTTTTTAATTCACCGGGGGTTTACTTTAAAATTGTGTTTTCAGATTTACATGCCCAAACTTCGTCCCTTTAACAAAGCGTAGTGCGCCCAAAATAAAAAAACACTTTTCTGTTTTTTTTTTCGTATAAAAAACCGGGATTTTTTGTACCTTTAAATTTTACCCGTGGGGGACTAAAAAAAATTGCGTTTTCAGATTTAATTTCAAGGGGGGGATATATGAACAAAGGGGGGTTTAAAAAAAGGGTAAAATTGAAAATTTTAAAAACCTTTTAAATGTATTTTGTAATAAAGGGGGAGTTTTGCACCCAACACGAGAAACTGGGAGTTACAGAAATGATGTGTATCCTAATAAAGTTCAGGTTTCCCAATATCCAGGTAAAAATTTCAATAGCAAATGTTTTAATTTAAAAAAGATTTTTGTAGTGAATTTTCTACACTAAGTTTGGGGGGAAAACCCCCTTTTCCCCGTGTTTTTATAGAGCTTGTCTGTTTCCCCACCCGCCCACCCCCCCCCCCCCCCCCCTTTCCCCCCTGACCTTACAGCGGGGATTTCCCTTTAAAAATTTTTTACCTAACTACATTTAAAATCTTCCAAACTCTAATCTAACTAAGGATCACCTAATAGTAGGGGGTTTTTCTGTGCCGAATAGAATAATTTCGCTGAGCGTTTGGCCACAGGCAAGCGCCGTCCTTTCTCCTAAAGAGCGTGAGAGACACTGAGGCCCGAAAAGGAAACGCTGTTCTATGTAAAACGAGGTCCCTGTGATTTTTTTTTCCCGCCAATCGCAAACCCTAAACATCCCCCCGTCATGACGTTTTCCCAAAAACATTCACCCCGCTCCCATTCTGGGGAAACTGTTTTTCTGGCCGCCAAAATTACAAAGGGAAACGCCGAAAAAGGCCCCGATCTTAAATTTGATGATGCAAAAGAAATTTTTGCCTTAATTAAGCATGATCTAAAAAAAATTTTATCAAACCCTTTAAAAAACCCTTTCCGATTTCCCAAATTTGTCGATAAAAATCTCAACAAAATTAAAAAATTTGACGATCAAAAAACTCATGAAGTATAAACTATGGGTTTTTAATTTCCCTTTTCTGCGTTACACCGTTTGTTTAAAAAGCACCCCTATGGAACTTTTAACTTTAAGTAGACCAAACCCAGGGAAAAGTTTTTTAGGTGCTTATTTTTCATTCTGTGGGCCCTTGTTTGAATTTAATTTAAATACCCAAAAATGGAATGGGACAGAACAAAAAAGAAGCAAAAAACAAATGCTGCAAAACTGGGGTTTTTAAAGAACTTCGTTCCCGTATGAAGAATGTGAATCGTTGGGCCAATTTACAGAAACTAAAAACACAAGTTCCTTCTGGGGGCCCTCCCCTGTTACCGGGGGAACAAATTACATCCACACCAGATTTTTAAGTGGTTTAAGAAACCCGGGTTTATAAATGACATTTGTTCATGAAACAATAACACAAGGGGATAAAAAAAGGGAAAAGTTTGCTGAACTTGTATCTAGGTGTCCAGATTTTGAAAGCTGTGGAAATCCTTTAGCTGCCTTTGTAATGGAAAAGGCTCCTCACACAACCGCCTCCAAGACTATAGAATAAATAATAATATTAATAATAATAATAATAATAATAATAATTATAATAATAATAATAATCTTTAGAGCCTATAGAGAAAGAGTTTCCTTCAGTCTTGTCTGTCATATCCGTGTACTGTACCTCTTGCCTCCGTTCCTTGACCACGATCCTTGCCGGCTGTCCTGACCTTACACTTGTCCCTGACTCCGAGTTTGCCTTACAATTTTGTACCTCGCTACACCTTGGCTGCCACCACAAGCAAGTCACGTCAGGGGTAGCGACCTGGTAGACTCCTGCCGCAGCAAGTCCATCCCGCTTTGCGGGGGCTCTGGTGAAAACCGGGACCTACTTAGACCCCGCTCCCTGGCGTGGCTATTGCCATCGCTTGCGGTGGTCCAGTGGATCCACTACCGCTGTCTGTGACAAATGAAGCAGTGGAATGACGTTATTCATCCTGTAGTCCTGGCGACTGACAAATAATGCATGTCCGCATGAAAGGGCCTGAGAAAACGGCAGGTGTCACGCATGAGCTGCCACTGGCTAAACATTAAAATACAACGGGGGTTTGTACTCCTGTCCGCTTGGATCATAAAATAAACCATGAATACCCTTTTTCTCTGTTCATAGAGTCGTTCCAACACATGGAGGCTGGAATTCCACCGTTTGGAAAATTTGTAAACATATCAGCCTATGTTGGGGGAGGCCGGACTGCCGCGGGAAAGTTTAAAGGGAGGGGTGCTTGGTGGTGTAAGAACGGCTGAAGTGTACGCAAAGTTTCCTGGCCCTTTTTAGAATGTCTTGCCGATGGGTGTAGACTTAACAACCTGATTGAGCATTTCCTCTTGTGTGTGATTTTCGTTCGCCCAGGGGAATCATCCTGTCCACTGGATCATCAAAAATCATTAACGGCGTTTCTCTGTTCAATAATTTCCCCCTGTTTAATAAAATTTATTCCTGTTAAATCAATTTTCCCCCCTGTTCAATAATTTTCCCCTGTTAATATATTTATTCCTGTTCATCAATTTTCCCCTGTTCATAAATTTCCCCGTTAATATATTTATTCCTGTTCATCAATTTCCCCCTGTTCATCAGTTCCTGTCTGCCGTGTACCTGACCTTTCTGCTATGTTACCTGAACTCGAACCTCCGCCGCCTGCCCTGACCTGTAGGCCTGAACTTTGACTACGAGTTTAGTCTTACGGTTCTGTACCTGGCTGCGCCTCGGCTGCCACCGCAAGCTAGTTGCGCCAGGGATAGCGAACTGGTAGGACTCCCGCCGCAGGAAGTCCATCCTGCCTTAGGGCGGGCTCTGGTGAAAACTGGGACCTACTTAGACCCCGCTCCCTGGCGTGGCTGCTGCCACCACTTGCGGTGGTCCAGAGGAGCCACTACCAGTGTCGTTACAATGGCAGAAGTGAATACCAAATTTCCTGGCCAGTTCTTTGAATGGTGCAGAGTCCACCACTTGAAAAGGGAGGGACTGCTGTACCACCAACTTGGACAGGAACACAGTCAGCTTCTGCACTTAGGGATGGCTAGACGCATACTGCTGTCGCTTGTCAATCGTCTCGGTGAACGACTGCTGGCACCATGAGTGCTGAGGAGCAGGAGTATCTGGACCGGTAGATGATGGAAAAGACAGGGAGTTGTTTTTGGCAAGGTGCTGAAGCCCTGACCGCCTGACATGGAAGGAGGGCCACTGGGGGCTGCTGCTATTGGGACAGGCTGGACCACCACATCTGAAACACGTATTGGTGACACTGCATGATAGAGATTCAGGGCCGTGGTGCAAACGTTAGGTCCCTGGTCAGGCTTTACTTTCTGGCCACAGATTCGACATATAGCCATGTTCGCCTCCTCTTGTGTCTTAGCAAAAAACTGCCACACCGCAGAGTGGGTGATTTTACCACCAAAGCGTTTCACTGACTGACTGTTACCGCCGCTGACCTGGTGAGCCCCTGTGCCGCTAATTTCTGGGACCTGCAAAGTGGGTGGTCTAAATTGTGGCCGTTTGGCTCCCAACCTCGCACTGCTGCCACCCTGCTGACTCCCGGCCACACTACCGACTTAAGGGCTGCGCCACTGCCTAACACGCAAGCTGACGCTCTCTTCTCCCAATGATAATGATGAAGCCCTTGTACACTGTTGGTCTGGGTCAGCTGATTAGCATCACATGGCTTTCAAAACCACCATATGGGTGATGACCCCCCAACTTTACAAACTCCGGACCCGACATTAACCTCTACTGTCCAAGATCCCAGATTGTCTGTCGTCCAAATCCTCCTTCTTCTCCCCCCATCTCTTAAAACTTAATGTGGAGAAAATGGAATGCTTCCAGGGCCGGGACAATGGGTAGTCGAGGGTAGGCGACCGTTTAAGGCGCCACTGCATCCCAGGGAGAAAAGGGGGCACAAGGAGGCATGGAGTGGGCTGAATTTTTCATTTGGGGGGGCACTTTATGCCCTTTTTTAAAATAGGGCACCAGAATACCTTGTCCCAGCCTTGCTTGCTTCACCCGGCTCCCAAGTGTGATCGGCTACATCGATTAGTATTTGCCTGTCACCACCGTCCTCCTCAACGGTGTTGCTGTACAAAGCCTGACCGCTCGCAACATAACCCCCCATTGCAACTCTCCTCATCACTATTTGCCCGCTTCTGCAAGAAGCAACGGATGTCTTCCCCACCTCTTTGCTGCCCACTGTCCTCAAATAGTTGGTCCTCACGGTATAGTGGTGCAGAGGCCACAGCACATAGTTGTTCTCTGGCTGTGGGAAGCAAACAGGACAGAGGTGGGTTGAGGACAGGTGAGAGCCCCTCACCTGCTCCCGGGCCATGCCAACTAGGGGTTGTATGTGTCAAACCCACCGACTCTTGGCTGGGGTTGTCAAATGTCATCTGGGAGAAAGTGTATGATCTAGTGTGTGGTCAACACATGGCCAGTAGATGACACCGGATGCTGTGGCCTCACAGGGTGACTCCTGCTGTGACGTCCCCTTACTGTGCTGCCAACTGTGGCGGCTCCGGTAACCTACTTCTATGTTCTTTGACGCTATCGTAGGATCTTAGCCCTCAGCTCGTTTCTTTCCAGCTGGCGCTGACGTTACCTTGTCAGGCTGTGTTCCCAATTCAGTATTTTGGTCAGTTTTGCCCCCGTAAGTGCCCAGGGAAATGAAGGATGAAGCGATTCTAATAGCGGCGGCAGTCATGTGCGTGTCATACTAAAACACGGCATTGTATGAAGACCAAACCATGCATATTTAAGCATGGCACAATGTTCTACAGCACCCAACAGGCTCTGTGAAGCTAGGAAGTAGCTGTTTTTTAACGCAATTCCTTCTAAAGTAATTCGGAACTAAACAGATTTTGTCGGAGAATTCGGCGAACTCGGCGAACCGAATTTTTGAGAAATTCGCCCATCTCTAATTACATGTATAGTACAAAAGAGTTGTTTTGTGTATTACTGTTCCATAGTGGTAAGCATTCATATTTGCTGAGTGAATGTGATTGCTTTATCAAGAGTGTTTGCACAGCAGACCATTTAGGGGTGTGGTTTATTAATCAATCAAGCTTATATTGCATATGTATGGTGCTATCTTGACCTTTGTTTTTCTGAAGGAGGAGTTTGCAGCAACACTGCAGACAATGTTGGAAAAAAGGTTTAACGCTAAGTGAATGAGCATGTTCCTGAGTGTGCCAGTGTGTTTTTGTGCATTTTTGGGGCGTTGCCTGGACCTTCATGGAGTCAGACGCATAGTCAAGTGGCTCTGCAGAGAAGCCTTCAAAACAGCACCAATAAACCTCTCCCGGTAACAACAGAGGATTCAAGGAGTCTTTTTGAGGCTTTGAAACTCTGACACCTGTAGACAGACTGCATGCGAGCGGCTGCCCTGCTTGTGCTCTGGCCACAGCCACTGACACCGCCAACTGCAGTGCTTGGCATGGTGCCTACTTTCCCCTAGAGCTCACCCTCTCCGCCGGAGACCGAATCAGCTGAGGAGTAGAGGAGCGCATCACCCTGACGGCAGCCCTCTTCTGTCCCGCTTCCTCAGTCCGGCGATCCGGTAAACACAAAGCTTCCAGCCCAGCCCTTGCCAACTTGGGCATCTTAAAGAGGCTACTTGTGAAAGCTGAGGAAATCTCAGGAATGCACAGATGCCATTTTAAGCCTCTACATGGCTAACCCGCATTCATTCCTCCCAGCTGCACTACCACAGCTTGGCATGGCAGCGAGAAGGTTCTGAAGCTATTGTGGCCTTTCCTGGGGTGAAATTGACATATTAGATCTCCCCAATGCAGAAATCAGGAGGAATTCATAGAACTTTACAACTAATTGGATAACATCCTCCATATCCTCTCTCTGGACTGCCACAGTTCTCTCCTGTCGCCACCATCCATCTCTTAAGAAAGAGGCCCTGTCTCCATTTACTGCAGCTGTGACTATTTCGTTCCGCAGAACATCTGTGCTCCCTACTCACAGTTCCACTACTTTACAGGGACTGCTCCGCTCTGTACCCAGTACACATCTGTTATATCAGCCTCACGAAAAAGAAACGACATGGGAGGCACTTCTAAAAGGAATGCTAAACCACAAAACCTGACCAAGCTCACACAATTTTTTCAACAGCCCTCAAACAAGGTCCCCCACTCAGAAAGTAATATTACATGTCCGCAACTTTCGCCCCCCTCCTCACGGGCGGAATCAGCAGATATGGATCAAGAACAGATTGAAAACCTCACCACTACCGAGCTTACTTTACACTGCCTCTTTTCCGTATTCTGAGATACTCTCCAAAAGGACTTCAAACACATGATGGGAGTTTGCAGGAAAGGACACAATTGCAAACATTCATTTCTTTCATAAAGGATGATTTCTTAAAAGCCCTACGGAAAGAACCATCGCTTCCAGAGAGATTTAGTAACATAGCCATATTTCCTATGCTCCGAAGAAAGGAATTTCTTCATTACACCAGGATTTTCAGGGATAAAAATGTTACCTACCACTGGGGGCTTCCTGTCAAGCTAGTCATTACCAAAGAGAACCCTACCATTGTTTTCGTCACCCCGAACATGGCCAAAGACCTGGTTTCTTTGGATCTCCTTATTTCCCCTTCTTTCACACCAATGAAGAAACTAAGAAGCAGATCGGAAATCAACTCACCACTTTGGTCGGAAAAGAAGAGTGACCAAAGCCATAGGCCTAATGAATAATTACCAGGGCATATATCCTTCTGATTCTCTTCTCGGGCTACTAAGCTGGTCTTCAACTTCAACAGGTTTTTGCCGATCACTTTTGCCTCCATATGGTTCTGCATGGAACTTACCCCCACTTCTATTCCTTTCATTGCAGGAATCACACTCATATTGTCCTACATTGTCTTTAACAGTTTTATTATCAATGTTGGTTTGTTGTTTCCTTTCATTCTGGAGTCATATGATGTGTATATTCTGAAAATATCTTTTTTTCAGTAACTTCCTGACACACCTATATACCATTCTATATACCTAAAATATTGTATCCTTCATCATGGGATCAAATTTATAGAAATGAATACATTTAGAGCAGCACTGAATCCAATAGTTACTGGATCACCAACCTTGCAATAGATCGCCTCAACAAAAGGTAGTCAGCCTTTTCGTTCAGAAATCCAAGTATGAAACATCCACAATGGTGTCAGCAAGAAGGTGTCTTTTAATTCAATTACAATCCCAGTACAAAGCAGTGCAATGTTTCGACCCTATCCAATGGGTTTTTTTTCAAGCAAATTTATGTCACTTAATGTAAACGGGTTAAATTCTCAGTTTATACGCTTGTTGTTTTGGAGGGAGGCTTTCAGATCCAGAGCCGAAATAATATATGTACAAGAGACACATCTTAGAGAGGTGAACTTGGGCCACTTAAAGCATAGAAAGTTTTCGACTTCCTTTTATATGACCTTTGACCAAAAGAAAGCAGGAATAGCAATCTTTGTCAAAAATACCATAGCTTTTTCTTTCCTCGAGTCGCATACAGATCCCAAAGGCCAATTCATTATTTTGAAATGCCTACTAAACTCACTCTCCTACACCATTCTGACACTATATGCCCCAAATACTCATCAACTCCCTTTTATTAGCAAAACAATTCTCAAAGCCAAGAGAATTACACAAAAAAATCTAATCAAATGCAACGATTTTAATATGGTCATAAGTAATCAATACTCATCCCAACAAAGTGGATTTTACCTTTTATTCTGCTGTACAAGGCATTTACTCCAGATTTGAATTTTTTCTTACAAACAGAATGGCCTTATCTAATTCGATCTCATCTGACATAGGTTTTCGTACCTGGTCAGATCATGCACCAGCATTTCTCGCTATTAAAGTGTCACGTCAAGGGAGATGCAGTGAGCCCTAACTGGAACCCAGCCCACTGTCCCTGCCTACTTGACATGCTGCCCTAGACGGCAGACGGCAACTGGGCGACAGTCCCTGCTCTGCTAAAGTGCTGTGGAGGAAGTAGAATAGTCAGACAGTCCGGGTCAATATCAAATAGGAACGCCAAAGCCACAAATCAGAACCAGAGGGATAAACGTAAACAAGCCGAGGTCAAACACAATCGGGAGCGAGGTACAAAATCAGGAGACAAACAGGGGTCAGGAGAACAGGATGAGGTCAGGTATACGGATAAGCAAACACAAAAACAAATAACAAGGTAGCCAGGAATATCACAGGGCAGCACCCAGCTTCAGGGATTTTTAAATGGGATTCCTGGTACCGCCCCTGCACTGATTGGAGCGGCCTCCGGGTCTCCCATTGGGGGTGAAAACTCGCCCCCTGTCAGGAGTGGCTGGGCCCTGTCACTCACAGAGTTGTCAGCCAGAATGTGTATCGGGTGGGATTGTGCATCACTGCTGCGGGCCTGTTGATCCCTGCAGCCTGGCACAGCCTGGCCCTGACATAAAGATGCCTTTACTCCTCCTTCTGAGTTTCCATGGCGTATTAACTACTTCCTATTAAAGTCTAAAACGGTGAGTGCAGACATCCGAAAGCATCTAGTCGAATGCTTTACTATTAGCACGCCTTCCGCTCCTTCCCCCCAATTCCCTGTGGTGCATCCACAAAGCTTACATCAGAGGAATTCTTAAAGCGTTAGCTTCAAAGAAAAAATGTGGACGGGAAAAGGAGCTAGATGACCTTCTTTGCAAAATAAGAGGGATAGAGACTCAATTTAAACAATCGTCTCAAGATCCTTAACTGAGGAGCTTCTATCTCTTAAATCACAACTTAGGGAACTGAATCTAAGAGAGTTTGAAAAATGCTTATCTAGAGCTAAATGGAACTTTTACCAAAGTGGGGATCGACCGGGGAAATTGTTAGCAAGAAGAGTAAAAAAAATTCAAAGCAAATTCCAAAATTCCCTTCTTGAACTCCCCGGATAAGAAAAAACTCTATGACCCCCAACAAATAGCAGATTCCTTTGCAGATTATTACCAATCTTTATATAATATTGAAAAGGAAGACTCAGTGCCCTTAGCTAGTGGGACAGATATAAATGATTTTCTAGCTGGAACCAAACTTCCAGTTCTATCAGAACAACAAAAACTATTCCTCAACGCACCCATATCCATTTCAGAACTAGAACGCACGATTAAAACTTCAAACTTAATCAATTATCTGGTCCAGACGGTTTTACAAACGAATACTATATGCTCTTCTGCCCCATTTTAGCTCCTCATTTCCTAAACACTTTCAATGCCATTATAAAGTTAGTAGCAACCATAACTACTATACCGAAATCAGGGAAAACCACAGATTTAGTAGCTAATTACAGACTAATTTCACTCTTAAATTGTGATACCAAATTATACTCGAAAATTATAGCTAATGGACTGAATGCCATCCTCCCCCTCTTGATCAATAAAGATGAGATGGGCTTTGTTGACAGACCAGAGATGGAATACGTAGAGCTATTGATCTACTACACAAAATGATCAATCCTCCTACGTCTGCAGTTCTACTTTCATTAGATGGCAAAAAAGCCTGCTATACTTCCAGGAAGTATTAAAGAAATTTCGCTTTGGGGGTTCAATCTTCAAAGCTATCCTAGCACGCTATTCAAACTCCTCTGTAAGGGTATATACATCTGGGAGGGGGGGAGTTCTTGCAGTTTTCAGATCACCAACGGCACACGACAGGGTTGCCCAATACCCCCTCTTATTTTTAACCTATGTGTTGAACCATTAGCTGAACTTATTAGAACCTCTCCTTTAATCTTGGGCATTTTAGTAAACGGCATTGAGCATAAATTCAGTTTATACGCCGATGATATCCTAATCATTTGCCAAAACCCATTGGTATCCATTCCAGCTCTTAACTTGCTAAAATGGTATTCCCATCTTTCTTATTATAAACTTAACATGTCTAAATCCACACTCCTTGCATTTAACTGCCCTGAATCTCTTAATTTAGAATTCGTACTATACCTAGGTATCAAACTCTTCCCTACAGTTACGATTACTATAGCAGCTAACTTGGAGGACCTTGCAGTCACTCTGCAGTCAGAAATAACTAGATTACAGCAATTTCCCCTCTTGTGGATGGTGAGAATCAACCTTTCTAAGATGCTTCTTTTACCCAGATATCTTTATATTGTGCGGTCACTACCTTTTCTTTTCCCTTTTTCACTGGTGAACAAATTGTAATACTTTTAAAATTGATCTAGGGTGCTAGAAAACCTTGTTTCACGAGGAACTATTTATATAGGTATGTTAGTCTGGGAGGTCTCTCTGTTCCACACCTTCAAAATTCTAACATAGCAGCGGTGCTTGAGCCCATCTTTTACATATCGAACAATCCTACGATACATCAATGTCCTCAATGGAATGCAATTCACTGTTCCCGTTCTCAGTGAGAGATGGGCTTATCACAGCTTTTTTTGGCCATTGAACTCCACGTGGGGATTTCCCACTCTTCACCATGTTGCTTTAGTTTGATCTAAATATATAGTGCCACATCAAAGGGTCGGGATACACAGGAATGAGTGCTCTCTTTCAATGTTGCGGTATGTTTTCCATCCCTTTCCATTTGTTATTGGATATCTAAGAGTATAACTAAAATAGGAGACATGTACTACAACAATATTCGTGGCACTTTGTAATGCGCTTGAGCTCGGGGGGCGTGCTGGAGGCATGTCGCACCACAAACGGACGAAGCTACACATGTGTGACGGGAAAACGTCATAACTGGGCGCATTACTGCTGGAACAGGTAGACCAAGTTAAAAGTGGTTTACCTGAGCCTGATTTGATGTTTTGGGGCTAGAAAGCGCTAAATCTATTACTTGCAGTAGAACCGGTTCATAGATTCAGGCGCATTCAAAATGGCGTCTGGGTGCCAAAATACATACATGTCGCTCTTTATCTTTTCTAAGTGCACACAAGTTTATTTTGGTTACCGACCATCTCTAACACTTCTCTGCTATCTGATTTGCTGAAAACTGCTTTCTTACCATGGTGATGTCACTCCCTGCTGTGTGTAATCTCTAAGAACAGAGCTTTGTTTGTTTAAGATAATAAGACTTCCAGCCATACCAGGAAGTGTGATTCTGAATCTGGCTGTGGCTCTGTGAAACTGCATGGTGAGAAAACTCCTTTAAAGTAGTATTATCAGGACAATGATTTAAAATTTTTGAGGGCACTTGGTCAAAATGGAAACACAAAAACGTGAAACTCCCCTATGTGAGCAAGAGAGAAGATTTGGCTTCCCAGGCAACATCTTTTACCGCTGTGTTATATGGCTACTGTTAAATGTATATTCTAGAAAAGCCCATGTTTACATTTGATGGATGCCTCTGACTGATGCCATTCATCACTCATAGGTCCACATGGTAAAAGAAACATATTGCATGTGCTATATATTTTTTGCAGTATGCCTCTCTATGGAATAGCAAAGTCAGCTCAGCTATTCCATACAGAAAAATGGAAACTCTGACATATACCGACTAAGTGAAGGCCAAAGTGACATTTTTAACCAACGTTGGGTAAAAGGGTTATATAATGTTGACCTATTATTACAGTACTATTGCCTTATGCTTTTTTATGTCTAGAACAAAAGCAAACTCTATTGTTTAGTGAATTATCTCTTCTAGCAATGGTTTCAATTGTGAGTGGAATTCATGGTGTATTAGATGATATAGCATTTACCATGAATTGAGCATAGGTCTAGATCCACTGGTGACAAATTTACCTCCAATTGCAGCTCACAGCATCCCCCATGCTGCATCCGCTCCGTTAGCCAGTCCGGTCCTTCCTTGTGTGGTGGCTGTTCCCTATTCTATGCACATGATGGTCCTCTGTGATTTAAAGTGTGAGTGTATTCTGGCAATCTGCTTTTATCTCCAAATGGATGAGATGTATGGGCTACTTAAAGGGACACTAACCTCAGTCTTTTGCCTGATCTTGATAGTGATAGAATTTCCTGATCAATTTATGAATATTGATTTCCGACACCAAGCAGCTTGTCCTTTTTCCTCACAACCTGCCCTGTTTGTCGTGACTTTTGGCTTTGTCTTTGACCAAGAAAATACTCATCTGAATCTACCACCTTCCTGACTACAGCTCTCCCCTGCTCCTTCGGACCTGTAGCGGGTGGTCAGCTGTGTCAGTAGGTAATTATATTAGGAGTAGTGACCTGGAAGTCTCCTGAAGAGAATACCACAAGCAAGTATGGGGTTACGGTTTAAAGGGTAAAAACAAGGGGGATTATTGGACTCAAAATTCTAGCCTGCATGCGACCCAGAAGATCCACTACATGTCTCTGATGGGTTGTGACAGCAATGTTAAGACAAATGTCTGCATTATAGTAGCTACAAATATCTATATTTATTTGTATACCAAGACTTTTAACACTGTGGGTCAGAGCTCTGAGCTCTGTCTGTGGGTCAGACATCTGAAATATAGGCATTCACAGTTCTCACTTGGATATTTCTGTAACTTTCATAGAATTATATGGAGCATTAGAATAAATGATCAACCAGTACTTTACGAAATCCTCCTTATCACAGATGTGCTGGTGCTGAGCATCTGGTGACTCTAGACACCTAAACTAGCAATAGAGCCCCTAGAAATCTAATATTTATTACCTATTCTATAGATAGGTGATAAATGCTGTGTGTCGGAAATCCCCCTAAATGCAGAAATATTAATTTGCCTCCAGGAGAGTTACAGCTGCAATCTGAATTGATGGTATTGGGTACACTATCATCTATGTCTTTGTATTTATTCTCATAGCTAAAGCCATGTACTGAGGGCTATCACTGCTAGAAGTAATTCCCAAGATGTTTATGGTTCACATTTTGTTCTCAAATGTAATAAAAATCATTGTAATATAATGACATTTTAAGACATGGACAAAGGTTAACATATCCTCTGGATGGTGAAAAGACATAGGCTTTATTATTAGGAGTCAGGATGCATTCAAATGTTATTTATAAAACGGAAGGCGCTTACTGAACACATCTGGTTTTTATCCCCAAGGGGGAATAAATAATGTTTTCTTATTGTTATTTTTATACTTTATGCATGTTCAATATGAAATAAAAATACCCAGTGATTCTAGGGAAAAGTATGTAAATGTAGACCATGCAGCTGCCTCCATCCTGAGGAATAAGAATCCAATGTAACGTGCATAATTTATTAATGTTGTAGCCGAATGGTGCACATTTAGCATCGCTATGCTGTTAGCAAATCCCTTCAAATTAGAGTGATCTATCAATAATGAAACAATAATGAAACAAGAAAGAAAACATAAATATCCAAAGTTCAATAGATGAACAAACAAATCAAACTTTGTTTTTTTATTAAGGCACTATGGTGTCTTGGAGCGACATGTATGTACGGGGCTGGTGTCCTCACATCCCAAAAACTGCCACAGTCCTGTCCTCTAGATATATGAGCAGGTACACTACAAAATTAGGTGCATTATAAGGTGCCTAAAGCATTTTGTAATGCGCCTAAGATGTGTGGGCATTCTGGAGGCATGTCACACCACAACCACATGATTCTACAAATTTATGACTGCAGGATGGCAAAACTTGGAGCATTACTGCTGGAACAGGCAGACCAAGTTAAAGGTGGCTTACCTGAGCCTGAGTTGACATTTTGGAGCTAGAAGAAGCTAAATCTATGACCCACAGTAGAACAGGTTCATAGATTCAGAGACTACTAAAATTGATGTCTGAGCGACAAAATTCATACATGTCGCCCTTGAAGTCCTTAGTTTGAAACCTGAGACAACATGGAATTTATATGTTCTCCAAGTGCTTGGGCACATATCCTCCAGATACTCTGGTTTTCCTGCACACTCCAAAAACTATATATAGATTAATTTGGAATTTAGACTGTGAGCCTTTAAAGGAACTTATAAATGAATAGAATAAATAATTTCTATTAACTGACAGTGACAGGTCCTATAGAGTAGCGTCATGGTGGTGAAAGGAACAAGGTTCATGCTAAGTAACTATGGGCGGTCTATTTATTGCTAAATACAACACTCTTGAATGGGAAATGGTCAATTATTTCATGCAATGTGAACCATGGGCATTTTGAAATAGCCACCAGCCTCTTAATTGCAGCAAAGTAATACATTTTGGAAAAAGCACATTTTGAGATAGAACTGGGCATAGAGCTGCAACAAGCAGAGGAGTCCTATTTGAGGTTTTACCTCACCCAACCTAGCGTAATGCTCTTATTCTCTTAAACTCTTTACCTCAGTAAGGAAACTTATGGCTTTTTTATGCTGCCTATGGATTTGGCAGTATAAAACAATTAACAGGCTTCCTCTAATGTTCTTTCATGTTCTAAAGACAAAAGATAAAAAGAAGGTTGCAGCATAAAAAAATGCAATTTAAGGTGACTTCAGAGTGTCATCTGATTAGCCCACTGTTGGCTTACAGACAATAAATGTAGTTTTTGTAATGCAAATATACAAATTGGATATTTACACACTCTTGGCTTAAACAAATAATTTGCTAGTCTAAGACATCCCTTTCAATTAAGCATTAGGCATGTGAATTTTTAAGCTACCAAACTTAAAAAGTTTTCCATCTAAATGTAGAATACACTGAACAGCCATAGCAGTAAAATCATCTGTTTTGTAATGTGCAAGTATCCCTTGTGCCACTAAAGCAAACCCTGTCAGGTCCCATTCTAAAACAGCTTTGACCTATCTATAAGGGTCAGACTTGTATACCATGCTTTGAATATATTTTCAGTGTTAGAGCATGCCTTTTCCTGCTGTTATAAGCCATTACATTTTTAGATTACAATTGACAAGAAAGGGTTTACCTGGTCTGCAACAATGTTTGGTTAGATGTTACATGTCTAAATCTCATATGAATGCCAGAACCCAAGAGTTCCCAGCAAAGCATTGCCTAGAGCATTATCCAGCCTTCCCCAACTTTTCTTTCTTCCATAGTGCATCTTTTAGTAGAGGCTAATCTCTGTATACTGGAAACACTCCACTAAACTTGGTCTGGTAATCTGCTCTACTAGGCATAATCCCAGTGCACCCTTCTAGTCAGTGGGCCACTGCCATGGACAATTCTAAGTGGTGGTGATGATTAGAGATGGGCGAATTGATTCTAACGAAGTAGACTTCATTTAGAATTTCAGGAAAACTTCAGTTCTGAACGAAGTCGAAGTTTGGGGTACTTCACGGGAACGAAGCATGCTTTTGATTGAT